>JADDOH010023763.1:0-261168 GCA_016648135.1 Agrypnia vestita | reverse complement strand
TCCCGTTAATGAGTCATCCATTAGAGAGACGACCGCGGCCGAGGGAGAGAGATTAAAATCTCACGATGAGTCACTCGGGCCGCGGGCGCGCTTAATTAAATATTTTAAATTTTGTTTTGAGATAAAATCGCAAAGTAAAAATCAGGTAGTCGCCTACGGAGCGGTCAGCTACAGTGTACCAATAGAAATACGGGCGGGTAACAACCGACACCCACACGGCTCGTGACTTGAGATAGCGCGCCGTACATTTTTTCGTACGGCGCTAAATTTAGATTCACTATCGCTAGAGAGCTCAATAATCAAAGTGTGAGGTGTCATTGTCTTCAGAAAAACAAGGGCTACCTGATGCGATATTAATAATTTAGATATTTTCATAAGTAAAAAAGTTTCATTTTTTGTCACATGCACGCGATTTGCAAGCGCTGACATGCCCGGACAGTAATCTGCGTATTACACCCACATGCGGGCATGTCAGACGCACATTTTGACATATGACTCATTAGCGGGAGATATGAGAGAGTGGATTTATCTTAAAAAATATCCGCGCGCCGCGAGATATGCGCCGCCGATGCACGGTATCGCCGGCGCCCAGCGGTCGTTCCGCTAGGCCGAGTGCACAGCTTCCGTGGTCCACCACGTTACGCCGATGCCTACAATAAAGATGTAAATCCCCTCTCTCAGTAATCCCTTTTTGGCAGTTATTTTCCCGTTATTTTCGCTGGACCCAAATAAAAAGGCTGCGAAAACCTAGCGAAAAAGTGCTCACAGTGCTCTCAGTGCCTTAGTGCCAGTAAATATTTGTTGCCGTGTATGTGCGACAAATAGTTTTTACAACGTCACTCTGCCCGTTTTTCGCTAGGTTTCCTTCTGAAACAAAAACTTTGCTTTATTTTCTTGTGTGTAAATTGTTGTGAATTAAAACCCCTGAAGAAACACCGTCGATCGTAGCGTTGCTCTCCGGTGTTTTCAAAGTATCATCATCATCAACAAGATTTAGAAGCGAGTTGTGACTCATCGTCAGTGACGTCACGACGCCCGGAGCACAGCAGACAGGCGAGTAATCGGTGATCCACCCTATTCTAAAATAATTATTTGTTACGGGCGTGTCTGTCCGTAACACCGCTTTTAATGGTTTTTGGCATGGTGACAATCTAAAATTTTCTTAAAAAACTATCGAAACAGTCGTGAACCCCTCTGTAAACAAAGATCTGTCAGCTATAGATAATCCAATATGGCGTCGTTAGTTCCAAATTTGGCCATTCTTCAGATAAGTTGGACGGACTATATTCGGTTATAAATTGACCATTGACAATACTCTCTATGATTTGCGTAGGGATGTGTCCAACACTCGTTAGTGATGTGACAATATTAAAGTGTCGAACTTGATTCCAGGTCCTCCGTACATCCGCTTCGTGGCGCCGATCCGAGCCGTCGCCGGGTCCAACGTGACGATCTACTGCCCCTACTCCGGCTACCCGATCAGGTACCCTCGAGCCTCCTGGTCAGCAGTGCTGCCCGCCAGGCCCGGCCGCTTGATGACGCTTGCCTCTGTTCTAGCGGCGTGCGGTGGGAGCGGCAGGGCGCGCTGCTGGGGCCGGACCCGCGGCACGGCCGCGACGGGGAGGGCGGGCTGCGGGTGGACGCGGTGGGCCCGGGCGACGCCGGGGCCTACACCTGCTCCGTGGGCGGCCCGCAGGGAGAGCTGGCGCGCCGGGAGCTGCAGCTCGTAGTCCTCAGTTAGTTCCGTCGCTCAGTTTACTTTTCGGCTCCTTAAGGCCCCCACTGTGCGCGCGCGGTATAAGGGTGTATTTTTCAGGACACTCTGACGAATTTGCCGCTGAGTGGTTGACAGCTAATAAACCATAGAGTGCAACCGAAAAATAAAATAAAAATATATTTAGAAACTAGACTATAGGTTTAAAGCATCACGTAGGGGAGTTTTGATATCTAAAAACAAAAAAAAAATGGTGTACTAGCGAATTTTGTTTTCGATTTTTTATTGAAAATTTTCATCATTTATTAAAAAAAAATAGAAGGGGCCCTTTATAAAAAAATCCCTACGTGGTGCCATAGAGACTGGATTTTCAAACAGTTTACGACTTGGCGCATGCAAATCAGATGAATAATTTTTTTGATATGCTGTCAACCAGGTTGAAAAATGTACTATTGAGAAAAACGCGTTCAAATTTTTGCTGAAGGATAATTCAACATACAAACAAAAAAGTTTAAACCGCTGTATCTCCGTCAATTTAATTTTTTTTAAAAAAATAAAATTAAAGTTAAATAAAATGATAAAAGAACCTTGCAGAAATTCCAAATCGAATGTTTTCCAATTGAAATTAGAAGATTTTTATTATTTTATTTGACTTCTGTTAAAGGAAATTCATTTTTCCTATTCGATATTAGCTACTGTAATGATAGTTCAACGTTTTACAAAAAATAAGTCAGAAATATTGAAAAAAAAATACAAACTTAGATGTCGCATATCTCCATAACTATTGATATTAGGTCATAGTTGCTTGAACATTTACGACTCATAATTAAAGCAGGCATATAGTCCTGCAAGGTTATTAATGTTTTCCAAATAAACCTGTACCTAAAAGGAATACTGGCAATTGTTTTTGAATAAGTACGTAGGTTCCATAGAAATGTCATGTAGTAACGACAGATTTTTTGTATTTATCTAAGAAACACCTCGGTGAGACATTATTACTTATGCTTTTATACCTCTTAAATGAGATCTATAATATGTAATTATAAACAAATTAAGGTAATGCATATCTAAGCACCGAGGCATTACTTTTTTGTCCTTTCCTTCCAGAACCGCCCCAACTAGCGCCCTTTCTGTTCCCGCCCAACGTGGAGGAAGGCAGCAACATCCAGGCCACCTGCAGCGTCATGTCGGGAGACCAGCCCATCTACTTCACCTGGTTCAAGAACAACCAGCCCATCCCGGCGTCCCTTGACGTGAGTCAGCGCCCCGTGTCTTCAATTCAGCTTAATAATTCCGTCCAACTGTTAGTGATTATAGCTTCTCATCTTGCAGGTAGAACAGAAGAGCTTGGAGTTCTTCAGTATTCTGATCATCAAGAAGGTGTCTTCTTCCCACAGCGGCACTTACAGCTGCGTGGCCAGCAACGCGGCAGCCAAGGCCAACTACTCCGCCCCCCTTGTCGTGAGAGGTGACTATTAATTTATGCTAAATAAAACTAATTTAACCATCTAGACCAGCGGTTCCCAACCTGTGGTATGCTACTGCCTAGAGTAGTGGCTTTTCAATGTTCAAACTAACCTCGGATTCCTTGTCGGGTCCCCAGACCAGATCCTCTATGAGTTTAGTTGCTAATTTGCCAGCTAGCGAAGGCCGAAGACTCGGAGTCATCAAAGATGTCCGTGTGATGTCTGAATAGTATCAAAACAATGCAGGACATAACGTCTGAATACAGTCTCGAAGCGTAGCAGAACATATCAAAACATAATTGTTCTGAGCTATATAAGAGTTCTTTGAAGCATTCCATTAGCGGATTGCAAATGCATATGCTGCCTTTTCTAAGCGTAATTGGACTAGATTTTCAAGGTATTTGATACAATGAAAATCATCTCTCATGAGTGTGTTGTAACGACAGGTAGCGCCACCTCTGGCCATACTTTAACTCTAGTTCCTAAGCTGTTCTAATAAACCTGAAATGGCCTGTTAGCGCCATCTATGGAATTATAGGAGGACTGAAATATGTTGGTGTTGCAAAACTGTAATCTTAACTGTCATGATGCGATCCATTTTTGTTTTTTTAGTGCTTATGTTATCTTTAATCTTTCAAACTGGCGGACAGCACATAGATGGCTCAAATAGTTTATAGTTGAAGACTAATGACTCCTTTGTCTGCTGCAGTGGCTCCCCAGTGGATCCAGGAGCCCCAAGATGTGTCTGCCTTGATGGGCAGTCCCCTATCGCTGCCTTGTTCAGCCAAGGGTTTTCCCGAGCCACAAATTACATGGATGAAGAGTCAAGGTTAACAAAATACTGATTTTTAAGGATAGTATCACAATAGTCCTCTCATAAATATCGGTAATATTTTTATATAATCGCCAGGCACGACCCCTCAGAACTATCAGCCGCTGGACTCCGCTGAGATGGCCCAGAACGGGAGCCTCATCCTATCGTCTGTTAGCGCAAGGGATGAAGGCTACTACCTCTGCAAGGTCACCAACACCATCGGTTCTGGCCTCAGCAAGGCTGTATTTATCAGAGTTAATGGTAAGGCCAAAAAACATCAATATTAAATTTGAGTACCTTGTTGGTCTTGTGCTTAAGACTCTCGCCTCGTGATCCAAACTTTACTTTTCACGACGATAACGATTTTTCCAGAACCTCCAAGATTCGAGCACGGCTCCAGGAACGTGTCCACCAGGCGGGGCGAGTCGGTGAACCTGGTGTGCGAAGTATTTGGAGACGATCCCATGCAGGTGGTGTGGACTCACAATATGAATAGACTTGATGCCAACAACTACAGGTACGCCATTTATTGCATAAGCTCAAACCATGTCAAAGATCCTTTATGCCTCGCGATCCTTCTATGATCTGGCCTCTTCTTGCTATCTCGAATCACTCAGTCCTCTAAGTAGTGCTGCAAGCAAGGCCAACATTTCACAAGATATAATTAGGTTATCCTTCCAAGTCAGTCCCTTGTCCCCCTCATGACTGAGGATCGTAATCTTCATGACCTCCCACCGTCTTTACTATTCTCCTCCACTGAGAAGTGCCTGTAGAAGAGGTCCAATGAGTGGGGGACCTTCCTCTTCCTCTTTAACCCTTGACATGGTCCACACAATAAGCATCTCCAGGTACTATTCTGGCAAAATATCCTTAGATTTTTGATTGAAATTTGAGTTATTGTAAAATTGAGACTGTGCATTTCACTATCAATGGCGTACGCGACATGCGTATTCAACAGCACATCTCAAAAGCATTGATTCACCGTCTCCCTTTTGCTTTTCAAGTCCATGATTCCATACCATAAAGGAATATTGAATGCACCAAACACACCTTTAAAGCCTAACTTTGGTTGTTTGGGATATACGGCAGTCTTTCCTTTTCTTTTCAAGTCTGCACATAAAACTCTTCGCCTCTTTGACTTCTGGCTCACAGGTAATTAGATCCGAGATAATTAATTAAAGACTTTGATAATTTCAAGATATGGAAGGATATCCATCCGGGAGAGCTGGTAATGTTCTTCAATATTCATCAGCTCTGTTCTAACTTTCTTCTTTAATACGACCAAGTATTACGGCCATTTCTACTATGATGTGATCAATGTTGTATTGTCCGGCGATCTGATATTCGAAATCTTTCTGCCGCCGATTTTCACTCATCTATTCCAGTTTTTGAATGCTTTTCTCATGATCTACTCTCCATATATGTTGAACATGTCTTTAGGTAGTACACACCCTTGTCTGACTTTATGCGATTTAAACTTTTTATAGGTGATGGAGTTGAGTTTTATGAATAGGATAAAAGATGTTTGTTTCATACTGATGTCACATTGCAGACTGATAATATCGGAGGCTAAGACGGAGTCGGGGGTCCGCTCCCAGCTGTCCGTGCGACAAGCAGAGCGCCAGGACTCCGGCCTCTACAAGTGTCAAGCGGGCAACTCCTTCGGCCGCAGTGAATTGCTCATCTACCTCGCTGTTCAAGGTAAATTTCCTGAATCTTCTTACGATGGAGAGTTTCTAATTCGGGATTGTGTTACAGCTTTAAATGGAAAGACTTTATACAATGTAAGATATTATTTATGGCACGCAAACTGTACAATGCGACAGCTGCGATCAGTCTGCTTTCACGCGGACCCGGCTGACCTTTTATCCCCTTTTCACCCACTCTGGTTCGCCCTCTCTTTCGCCCACTAACTAACACTAACTAACACAGTTTAAGTTTCTAGAGACATTTCTGAAATTTGATTGTTCCAAAAGATTTTATATATCTAAGGAGACAAACAAACGAGAAGATTACTGATAGACTCACTTGAATAATCCTTCACGAGAGATGATCGCAGTCAGAATACAGTATTCAAAAAATCGTGGATTTCAATAAATTATTCAAGACGATAGTTTTAGTGCAGAAACGCAGTAATGCGTGGAATATAAGAAATAACATGGAAGACTGTCGTTTATTTATTTTCTTGTAATGTTCTAGAGCGGCCCGAGCCCCCGTCCGGGCTGGAGGTGGTGGAGGTGCAGTCCCGCGCCGTGCGGCTGAGCTGGGCGCCCCCCTTCTCGGGGCACAGCCCCCTGCAGGCCTACCTGCTGCAGTACCGGCCGCTCCACTCGCCCGACTGGGCTGCCCACACCACGCACAACATCACCGTCCTCCCCACCGCGCAAAACTCCCATAAGTAAGTCAATGTGCTCGAGTCAGTAAAATTAATTTAAACAATAATCCATATTTATGAGTGAAAGTAACCACTATTTACCATCGTATGTTGTTTTACGATTTAACTTGACTAATAATAAAAGATTATTGTTTAGCCAAGGCCGCGTATTGGCTACTGTTGCTCTCGAGGCGACCACTGATTCCTAAAAGTTTCACTTGTTTCATTAATCATTATAATATCACACACTACTTGGAAGGGTTGACGTCCCATGTTCTTCACTAGAGCAATGATAATACCAGCCGGTTTTCGAATCAGTCTTACTCTAGATGCAACTAGCATATTATGATCTCCATTTAGTAGCAATATTTTGTGTATCGAGGTATATTAAACACAGAATAATTCTCCCGACTGAATCATAGTTTTATTCAATCAATGTATATTATAGATGTCTCACAGAGACGAAACTGTATCTTTTTATGGGAAATTAGGTGTACATAGGACTTACGACCTATCGTACGGTTGGCTTAAGTGATCACTTTACACAATTGTAACGTTCGCCATTTCCACCCATGATAGAATACCATGTTCACAATTTTTTGGAAGTTGTACATATATTTAAATTGTACGCCACGTTTCACATGTGAGTTGTAAGGATCCTCAACGCGGCCGTCCCCAATTACCTATACCTACTGTCCCTTAAAAAGATACAGTTTCGTCTCTGTGAGACATCTATAATGTACATTGATTGATTTATGATGTCCCTGTGACAAAAAAACCCAGTTCTGTCCTGAAAAATTTGGACATACTCAAAATATTCATATTTTTATTGTTGGAACAGTTATTCCAGATGGATATTTCAATATTTAACTTTCAATTTCTTCCAAGCCTGGAGTATCCTGAAAGTAAGGAGCAGGCTCTAGTGGAGGGCCTGCAGCCTGCCAGCTCCTACGTGTTCAGGATGCTGGCCATCAACCAGATCGACCGCAGCTCTTTCTCGGATTCTGTCATGGCTAAAACCCAGGAGGAAGGTAAATATGTTCGGCCTTTTCACGAAGAATAGATAGTTGAATGCAAAACCAGCTCAAAACACCAAAATCAGGCAGAATGCGGTTATATTTAACGGGATTAAAGGTGATAAGATGGACGGGTAAACGGGAATGACTTTAACGAGCTATATAGGTACGAGTATGAAAAGAGAACAATTAAGAGTTGCTCGATCATCCGCCGACAACACTTCGTTCTTCTAGCAAAAAACTATGATGAGCTCCAATGTCGACAATTAGGAGACTTTTCGAGACGATGTTTGCTTCTGGAGGTGTCGTCAGATATTTTGTATTAACTACCGGTCGAGCGATATGCAGGACTTGACAGACGAGCGGTAGGTTTTGGACTGGTTGGAATGATAGGTTGGCCGAAGAGGAGGATGGGTTGTGACGTAAATGCCAATAATAAAATATGGATTCGCAAATATTATAGGAAGCGTCCACACAGTAGCGAATATCGAACACTAGTGACGAGGGAGAGAAGTTTTTAAATATGGGTATTTTGGAGGGTGCAATTTGAATGTAGTGTGTGTTGTAAGAGACTTTTATCATTTTTATCTTATTTCTGCAACTTCTGTTTCGCGACAGGTACGCCCTCCCTCGCACGCCAATTTATACTGGTGGCATTCTAGCAGGCGTCCTCCATAATATTATTTTTTAATTTGTGTAAATATGTTAACTGTGTGGATATTTTAACATCGAATGGTTTCGACACCAGCTTATCTTCGTCAGGACGCACATACACTAACTGATTCCCGTATTTTCTAGCTCCGCTAGAGGCTCCTCGCAGTGTCCAGGTTCAAGCCACGGGTCCCGGGGAGCTGCACGTCACGTGGCAGGTTTACTATCACCCTTTATACATGCACACCTATTCAGGGCAAGAACGGATCCAGCTTTGGCACCAGGGGGGGTCACATAGTCGTGGTCAAGTCACAAGAAGTTATAATTTAGGGCTGGGTCCAGATCCACCTAGGTCCTGGACCCAGCCCAGGGGGGGGGTCATGGCCCCCATTAACCCCCCCCCCCCCCCCTGGATCCGCCCTGAATTTCAGGGATGAGATTGATGAACTTTGTGGGTTAAAACTAGCGCGAGCTCCTTGGTTAACTCCCTTGGATTTGAATCAGCGAGCCCCGTTTTGAATTTTCAGTTAAAATCAGTACAATTTCATATGTTGATATTATACATAAAAGTATCATGAAACATATCATTTAGGCTGGACATTCACTGCAAATGCATATTTCGGCGTTTTTTTTTACGAAAATGTGAGGGTTTTATTATTCATTAATATTAGAATTTATATTCTAGACAGCAATTTTTTCGGGCAAGTACTTAGATAAAACCTTTGTTATTAAATTATTTACAATAATTAAGAAAATATAAGCATTAATCGACAGACCGCGGTCAAAAAATTCGTTTTTAGTGTCCTAGGCGGCCCAAAGTTTTAATGAATGTACGCAAAATATGTTTTTTTATATGTATAAAGTTTACTTCATTATATAGAAACCGTACTAAGGAAATTAAGAAATATTAAATATTAATAAAGTTATAATGTTTTAAATTTGCAAGAAAATTTTTACATTTTTTGTTGTTATATAAACGCTTTTTATTTATATAAAGAGATGATTTTAAACAGAATATTCTATTTATTCCCGTATTTTGAGGCTTTACTCTCTAAATAAAAGTATAAAAACTCCTTCATTTTTATTTAAAAATAAAAATTCCAAAGTATGACATGATTACGTCATCAATCAATCAAAATCAAATCAATTAACATCAATTATGTTGTCTGGGAAAGAGGCTTGTTCCTACTGTTTGATGTATATTTAATGAGAGCTGGTGTCAGAACGTATCGTCCATTGCAGCCGCCGCCGCGCGACTCGTGGAACGGAGAGCTGCTGGGCTACACGGTGCGCTGGGCGGGCGAGCGCGGCGAGGGCGGCGGCGAGGGCCGCGCGCCCGCCCCCGCGCTGCAGTACTCGCTGGGCGGGCTGGCGCGCCACTCGCGCTACCTGGTCACCGTGGCGGCCTTCAACGGCGCCGCGCACGGCCCGCCCAGCGCGCCCACGGCCGCCACCACCCTCGAGGGAGGTCAGTACCGCCCACCCGCCACTGGCTGCTGTGTCGGATTGTCTAATGGTGCCAACTTATACTTTGGACAATATATGTTCCCCTGTGTCGTCCCACCATTATACATTCCCTCTGATGCGTGATGCGTCTCCTTCTTTTATATGGAACCAACGGTAATGCAAATGAGAGAGATATATATTTTCACGAGTCATACGGGGAACATTGTCAAAACTCTTGTACATATAGTACGCAACGATGCCTAAGACCGATTAAAATTACTACACCGAGGATAAAATATTTCGCTTAAAAATGTAGATTTTTCTACCCTGCGTCTTCTACACATCATGCGTGTTCATTTGAAGTATTTTTAATCTCTCCTGTGAAATTTTGTTTTTGCAAGTAGACTCTTATGGATGCCTTATGGATCAGATACTAGTAGATAAAAGTGGAAACAAAATTATTTGTTTCTGTACACGCACGTGCACGGCATGTGACGATATCGGTAACACAAAAAGGAATCCGAGATAGGATGAGAGAGAGGAAAATGCATGGACTTTCCTCCACACTTCCGAATTCCTTCTCATTTACACTGGAGGAATGTTTCCCACTTTTGCGTTTAGTTTTTTAATTAGCATTGATCTCTGCGTTGATTTATCTTTAAAAATTCACGGTATTTTTTTCACGTCTATAACTAATAATATAATAGAGTCGATCAAGTTGATAATTGCTGTTGCAAGTTTGCTTTGTAAAGCGAGGCTTCAAAATTTCAAATTAACTGGCAACTGTCGTTGGTTGCGAATACACTCGCAGATTGTCGGTGCTGTATTCGCTCGGTAGCCCTGCATTTGAGGTGGGTATTATAGGATTTTAAATAGGAATGATATATTGGGATGGTAAAGATAGGAAATCAGGTATAGCAGAACAATGCCTTGCGCTGACAGTTTCATTATACATTTAGATATGTAAGCGTCAACAATTCTTTCTTCATCACGATTATCGAACCTCATACTTTGTTATCTATTCCACTCCATTAGTGCCCGAGTCACCACCCGAAGACGTGACGTGCTCACCCCTGTCTTCGCAGAGCCTGAGAGTGTCCTGGCGCCCGCCGCCCCCCGCCTCCCTGGGAGGCGTGCTGCAAGGATACCGCCTGCATTATCGACCCCTAAATCTGCCTGACGACAGTGAGTAACCTCCCTTCAAACGTACACTTGGTACAACTACACCCATGACCTGAATTATAATCCGGTACCAATGTCCCATGCAGCGGAGCAGTCAGCGGCTGGCTCCGTGAAGCGCACTTCCGGGCTGGAGACGCAGCTGCAGGGCCTACTTCCGCACACGGCGTACACGCTGTCCGTGCGCGCCTACACAGGGGCGGGTGAGGGCGCCCCCAGCGTCCCCATAACCTGCACCACGCATGAAGATGGTAATATTCTCATTTTCTACCCCAGCATTATAAGTAAAATGTAATTATTATTCGTTAATGGCAACCAACCGCTTACTCAGGACCGTTTTACGAGTTAAGGCTCTCATAAGTTTTTAAGATATCTTTATGAGATAGTACGAGAATTATCCTTAGCTCTTTATTTTTATTTATAAATACTGGCAAAAGCTCTTAAAGTATATTTTTCTAAGAGCTTTTGCCAGTTTTTTGTTTTTCGTTACTGGAATTACCTAGTTCACTAGGTAATACGTTGTATTGCATACAGGCGATATATGGTATTCCAAATTCGTCGTTATTTATTTCATATATATTGAAATTTGTTATATTATATGAATATTTGTTATATGTTGAAATTTCAGCTCCAGGACAGCCGGATGGTATCAAGGTCTCTCCTCTATCCAGTGACTCCATCCTGGTCAGCTGGCTGCCTCCGAGCAAGCCCAACGGCCGAATCAAGCACTACACCATTTACGTGAGAGAAGCTTCTAGGTACGTGTGTTTTCTGATCTGATCTAATCTCATCTCCCTTTTCTCTCCGAAGAAAAAGCCTGTTTCAATGTATATGTTTAGGCAAACAGCGTGTAAATAGCCATCCGCTTGGTGAATTTAATATTCAATTAATATCTCTCAATATGATAATCTTGCAAAAAAATGTCAAATTACGTTTCCTCTCTCTGAAAACCATACACGAGTAAACCAAATACGCTCACAAATCACCACTGACCTGTGATAGACTATTTATCCTCTTCAACTTCGAAGGCAGTCGAAATTGTCCTGTTACAAGGATCTTCGTGCCGCCTCTTTATGCAAATATCTTGAGAAGTCTTTTATAGTTCTTCCACGTCACAAATAACACGCGAAAGAATATAAACTGGTGGAAATCCCGGAAAATATGATTACAATATTTACTAATCAATTATAACATCCGTTCATTCGATGCGAAAAATTTGCACATTCCAGTAGAAGAAAAACGATAGCAATTTTTTCTTCCTTTCAATTCAAATATGTTTTCTTCACGCCGGCGCGGGCGCAGACTCATTTGTACTCCGAGTGCGCAGGCTAACAACATCTAACGTCGATTTATTAGCTCCACAGAAGCAGCGCCATTTCTGACATATATTGGAAAAACTCGAAATATGCCTCCAGGAAAGGTTATTTTATTTTTTAATAGATATTAAATTAATTATCATTTTGAGAGGTATATATACATTTGTCTATTATGTTGCCTTACCAGAGCCCATTAACATCCTATGCCGTACCATAAGGGTTCCATTCCACATCATATACCATAAGAATTCCTTTGCCTTTGGAGAGCATTTACTATCTCCAGGACAGTACCCTAATCAACTTTACATAATAAGGCTAGCTGGGAGTCAAATTATTCTGTCCAACACTGTCTATACTTGCCGACATGACTGATGTCATTGCTCACCGCGAAAGAGATAGATCAGGATTTTCCTTTCATCGTACCTTTGACACTAAAACCTCCACCAAGTCCTCCAGTACTTTTAGAAGGCTTTCTACGTCTTTTCTCGTTCCAGGTCCGGCAAACACCAGTCCTACACGGTGATGGCCAACGAAAGCGCCCCCTCGCCTGTGAGCCCGGGGGAGCTGGCGCATGCCGTGACGGGGCTCCGCGAGGGGCTGCAGTACGAGTTCTGGGTGAGCGCCACCACCGCCTTCGGGGAAGGGAAGGCCACGGAGATCCTGACGCAGGAGCCTTCTTCTAAAAGTACGTCATGGTTCAAATAATTATTCATTTTTTGTAATTAAACAATTGATCATTTACATCATAATTATTATTAATTTAACCAAGGCGTTCAACAGAGTGGTACTCAGCGATGTTGTAGATATTTTGATAAATAAGGGAATATCACCCTCATTCATAAAAACTATACAAGATTTGAACACCAATGACAAAACAAAAAGTAAAGTGGATGGTGAACTTTCCAGGAAATACCACCAATGATAGGAATCAATCGAATCAACGAGGAAAGGGTGTCTTAGTCCATTTTTTTCAACTTGATGATGGACGAAATAATAGAGGAGGTGACAGCTCTTGGACTCGGGTACAGGATGAGGGATAAAAGCATTAATGTAGTGTGTTACGCTAAACGATGTTACTATACTGGCCGAAAACGAAGATGACTTACTTATTTATTTAATATACACGGCTTAATAGCCTTTTACCTACTATGCATTTATACATAATATTATACAACAACATACGTGTGTAAATTACAGAAATAGAATTATACATCAGTGTAGAAATAGACAAAAAATAAGATATAATACAATATAAAATACATTAATAATAGAAAATTTTGAAAACGTAGAACATAAAAGTGAAGAGATATAATAAAATAAAACGATTATAGAGGATGCTTTACAAATTCCCTATGTGATGTTCTTAGGATGAACGTTGGATTGTGTTAATTGATCACTTTCGCAAAGTGATACAGGTCGTAAGCCCTGTGGCCACCCTTTAAAAGACTTGCATGCATGTTTTCCATATAAACAGCTTCGTTTATGTGAGCCTTCTGCAATTTATTTTAATGAAAAATGTTGATAATGATTACTGTCGCTCGATACTGCAGGCGGAGCTCGGATTTCCTCTTTCGGAGGCCCGGTGTCCGCGGGGACGGGCGCAGCCGTGCTGCTCCCGTGTCGCGTCACGGGCTCGCCGGCCCCGCGCACGCGCTGGCTGGCGGCCGGCAGCCCCGTCACCCACCAGCACGGCCTCACCGTCTCCCAGTCCGGAGACCTCGTCATACCCCGTGAGTATCCCTCGTCACCTGCCCGCAATATGGTTAGCTGTGTGGCAGATGTGTGAGGGGAGCCACCGGTATGATCGCGTCGGTGACTGTATATGATGTACGTGTATTCGTGAATGCACAGTGTGACTGTACATTTCTGCCGCAAATGTACAGCCAGCTTGGCGTGAAGCAAGAGAGCGCGGAAGGCGAGTGTAGGCATGTGTGCGTGAAGGAAGGAGTGGTGATGGTGCCTCGGGCTTTCTGTTGGGCGCTAATCCCTCGAGCGTAATTGGTCCGTTTGGGACGTTCGAGGGACTAGAAGTTCAGGCAGGCCTGGCACGCCTGTAATGGCAATTTCATCTAAAAGTAAGGCTACGCCTAGTGCCGTCAATAAATACTCTCAAGTCTCCTTGCTTGCTTCCTCAACTTTCCCTAGTTTCTCTAGACTCTCGTTGTTTTTTCTGGAAATTTCTACAACATCTTCAAAGCGTTTTTCAAAAATTGTAACAGCTGAGAGCTCTACTTTAAATAATAATTATTATAAATCACCAACATCTGTACCCGATATTGCAGGACTCGATGCTTCCATGGCGGACAACTTCACCTGCGTATCCCGCAACTCCATCGGCGAGGACTCTGTGACGTACAGCGTGAGGGTGCTGCTCCCCCCCGGCTCCCCCCGTCTGCTCCTACGCCCCCCTACCTCTCCCCACTCCCTCACGGTGCAAATCGAACCACCGGTCCACCGAGCGGACATGACACCGATAAATGGTACGTGGATTTATCCGCAACTGACAATACAACGTTTATTTAGAGTTGTACTCTATTAGTATTTTTTTTTCTAATGTACTCATGAAATTTTATTTTAGAGTAGTTGATGATATTTCACCAACAATAAGCCAACTAAATTGTTTAAATACGGTTATCTTGACCATGAACCATCATCGACGTGAAAAGCGTACATACACGATGGCTATGTGGGTTCCCAACTAATGTGGCCATTCTTGGTTTACAATTTCAACAAGGAACAAATCGGTGTCCTGGACATGGCGCGACTACTAGATACCTCAAACAGTGGTCGCGGATGGCAAAACCTGCCGACCCAACCGCTCTTTTTATGTCAAGGGTTTGGGTTTGGGTTGGGTGGGAAAAAACCATCAACAGTGCATTCACAGCATCGTGTCACAATGCACCACATCCTAGAAAGCTACAGAGACCCACATGTCTCATAATTTTGGTCCAGAGATCTGAAAAGGTCCACACGATAGTAAAGTGTGACTCTTATGAAATTTAAAAACCCCATGCAATAAACTCTGAGGTGCAGGATGATTGGGTCACTGTAGGGAAGAAGTGCCTTTCACCTGAGATGTTGAAATTCTACACGCTTTTAAAAACACACTCCCTGGCTTCCATCTCTTCTTTGCTCCACGCTATGGGCCCGGATTTGGGGACTGTCTGGCCCCATTCTAGTGAGACCGAGGATGTTAATTTTTCCATAAAAAAAAATTGGTAATAGTGCATCACCATGGGGCATCTTTGTGCTTGGGACTCAAAAATATTTCAGGAGTTCGGTACCTAATAAGGTCTCTTGTTTTCTTCATTGATCAGCTTAAAAATACCCCGGAATATTCAGTTCATTTTAGGATTGCGTTGCATGAAATAAGTTTTTAAATTGTCCCATAGTACATTCTAAAGATAAATATTGGTTCTATTTCCAAATATTAATTAAAGTGTTATAAATTTTTTTGGGATATTCCGCCATAGATCAAATAATGTGGCGCCCAACTCTTTAGGCCACTTTCCACAAGCTGTCATCTAGGAGGAACAATTAGGAATAAGCTCCAATACGTTCTGATTCCAAAAGTTGAAAATATTTGTCTCCCAAGGTTACACGTTGAATTACAAATACGAATCGGAGGAATGGCAGAGTCTGGAGCTGTCTGCCGACACTGGTTCCTACACACTGAAGGAACTGCGCTGCGGCTCCCTGTACCACCTGTACCTCTCGGCCCACAACAGGGTGGGCACCGGTAGTCCCAGCGAAGTCATCACGGCGTCCACCAAAGGGGGAGGTTAGTCACTATTTGTATATTAGTAATTAATAGGAGTGTTTGAGCAATGAATGGCAAACCATCGTTTACCCAGAACCGTTTTATGAGCGAAGGCTCCCAAAGCGATCTTAATCATTCCAAAACACAAGTTGGTATTTTTTCAATGCTACATGGCAACCATGCTATGCCGCAAAGCAGCACAGCAGCAATTCAGCACGGCATGGGTGCCAACAAAAGGCCATTCACTGCAAGCACAGTGCAAAATTATGTTTACATTAAAATAACAATATTGAATTGAATGAAAATTATGTTTACATTAAAATAACAATATTGAAATTGTCCTTGCAAACCTTAAACACCCCTTAAAAGGAAATGCACGAGATCGAAAAGAAAACCGGAAAATTAAGGCAAGGTGATAATTTATTAATAAATATAGTCCAAGAAAGAAAATCATAAGTAACGTAATACAAAACTTACAGGTACAGAAAAAAATTAAAAAACTAACAAAGAAGACAAATAAAATAAAGGAATAAGCAATATTACGGTCACAGATAACTAGCTTAACATTTGCGTGCATACTTTTTTTTAAGAGCAGATTCCATTTATACCAAACAAATACACAGAAGTAATTTCGTTACTGTAATGTATCTGGATGAACGTCTGTCTGAATAAATGAGAAAAAGAGACAGTATGAGAAAGCGAATGGGTATAAAATGAAATGGCGCCATATTGATGCGCCTCATACCACCCAGCCACCACGTCGGTAACAAACTTGTTCTCTATCTGAATTCTCACGTGAACTCCTTTGTACAAACCAATAAAATATCTTGCAACGGAACAGCAAGTTTCTCTGGATTCCCGAGTACCTACAAAGTTATCCTCCTACCGCTAAGGACAAGAACACCACAGTTAGTAAAGTTAAGCAGTTTATACATACATGAGTTGTTCGTAAAATTAGAGCGAGAAACATCTACATGAAATGGAGCATGATATCTCGTACACTAACGGCAGGGTATATGATAATAAATCATGTTCACCAAACCTGGGCATTCTAAAACCATATTTAAATGGATGTTGTAAACATATTAAACTTCCTGCAGTGCCAAGGATCCCCGAGGAGACGGAGCTGCTGCAGAGTAACTCCACGGTGCTGCGGGTGCAACTGGCGGGGTGGGAGGAGGTGGGCTGTCCGCTGCAGGCGCTGGGACTGCAGTACCGACGGCTGGGCGCGGGCCCTTGGGCCAGCCTGCCCGCATCGCCGCAGCGCCCCGCCCTCTTCCTGGCCGGCCTGACCCCCGCCACGTGGTACCAGCTGCGGCTGCGTGCCACCAACGAGGCGGGCACCACTGTCGTCACCTACAACTTTGCCACCACCACCGTCACCGGAGGTAACAATACAATATTGATAGTTCTCGATCGCCAAGCGTAGTATCCTGCCAATTATATATAGTCTATCGTCAACCTAAACTTACATGGTGGGCGGTGGGTGATTTTGCTTTTTTTTGTCTGTTTTCATCGAAATGATCTGTCAAACACAACTCACAGCTGTTCACTCAATTATCTTGGAGGCAGCCCGCTACGCTAGCGCCGACCATAGAAAAGAGACAATATGGCGCCGACGGCCGTTGGTGAGAGTAGACCAGGGTCTTTCAGTCTTTTTCTTTACCTTTCCCTCTTATATCTATGCAAATAAAGCAAGTTTAATAATGCAAAAACCATCATGTCTAGTCTAGTCAACCTTAATGCGGATGATTTGTATCGACATCGTGATTTTTTAATCTGATTAAGCATTTGTTATTAACTATTGTGTTCCCGACAATAATCGCCGAAGTCAAGAAAAGCGGTTATGGGAGAGGATGTGACAGGAAATCGGAAAAGGGGATGGAGGGTAATACGAGAAAGAAGTTGATTTGGGACTGTAAATTTAAGGGATGAAATGGAACAAGACTATATTCTCGACTCACCAGAACACTGTTGCGACAGCCGCACCACAAAATTATTCTGAAAGGTGGAGTTCGATAATAAGCTAGGTATGGCGATAAAACAACACTTCACTGGTCGAACGAAGAAGGGGGGTCGTGACGCAAATGCCAGAGATCCAAAATTCTGGAATATCAAACGCCTGTTACGAAACAACGAATATATTAACGAATGTGAATACTGAATAAATCGAGAAAAAAATAATAATTTGGATATTTTTTAATTATTCCCAATTTTACAAAATATGAATTTTCCAAATCTGATATGCCGTATTGTAGATATTTCTTAATAAATTCTTACTTCCTTTTTGTCTCGAACAAACGTGCACCTGGGAAAGTTACATCTCAGTCATAGGGGAGGAGCTCCATGGGAATGGACGTAATGCGGCCATTTTATTTCAAAACTTTTACAATAAATTAATGTTTCATTAATAACCTTGTAAAAAATCACCCTATTATACCTAGACTTTGGGCTTCCAGGGTAAAAATATCATAATTTTGCTATAAACCAGTGTGAACTGAGTGAGATGACATAATTCTAATAGTTAAATAACAAATTAGAATAACACAAAATAAAAAATAAATCAACAGATTGAAAGAATATCTCACAAAACGGACGTAAATCCAGCGAGAACAAAAATGTTAATTGTTCGAAGACTATTTTTTCTTCTGAATGAAGCTTTGAACTTTGTGGTGACATTATTATTAAAATAAAACACAAATCACTTTGTTTTCACCACTTTATTAGATATAAAATCTACATTCTTCGAGAACAGTGTTCTCTTCTTCAGTACTAAAACTTAAAAAGATAAACCATGCAAGTGTGTTACGATGAGGGGGGGGGGGGTGAGGGGAGGAGTGGTCGGAGGTGTTAATTATGTAATGTCATCTGAAGGGGATGGAATCTTAAGTGGACAAATATTCAGTAGTGGGTTGTGCACAAATTTTATCTGGTTATTTATTATATTTGAATTGATATTAACACTTTTCCAAATTTCAAATAATTCTAGATTATTTATTTATGGGATCCCATAACTATTATGTAAATATTTTAAATCTGTATTAATATTAAATGAATGGTCATATTCTATTAAATTTTTTGCAAAATCCGACTCAACATTGCTAGTTAAAGCTTTGATGTGTTCTTTAACCCTAGTTACAAAGTGTTTTTAGTACACAAACAATCCTGAAAAAAAAAATAATTTGGATATTTTTTAATTATTCCCAATTTTACAAAATACGAATTTTCCAAACCCGATATGCCGTATTGTAGATATTTCTTTACTTAATAACACTATTCTCGAAACATGTATATTTTATATCTAATAAAGTGGTGAAAACAAAGTGATTTGTGTTTTATTTTAACAAAAATCTGATAATACTTTTTGACCTAACGAACAAGGTAATGGAAAATTATTATATTAGAAAAAAAAAGTGACATACTTAGACGTCTCTCCCTGGTCCTTATATTTCCAGTTCACTAATATGACATTTTAATTGATTCTAACAGTTTTATTTTTGTGCACAGCAATGTTGTGAATTGTGAGTGGAAAAATGTATTAGCAGCCTGCATCTGAGGCAGAGAAATTAAGTTTTGATTGATTCCAGCTCGCATCGCAGCCCCGTCAAACTACCCGGATGATGACCACGTAGAGGACGACTACCTGGACTCCATCATAGTGTCGGTTCTGTGCGCGTCCATCACCATCTTCGCAATCATCCTCGCTTATCTTCTATTAAAGAAAAGAAGGTATGACGTCCATTGCATTATACAAGGTATTACTAAGCATTCGCAACAATGTTGCAACACTACAACATCGGCAATGGTGTTGGAGTTCGCCTCATCTGACCCCCTCTTAACTTTTTCTGTTTGCCAAATTAAGAAAGACATTGTGAAACATTATTGGCGATCGCAAGTGGAGGTGAAATGGATTACGACTCATATTCTAATCAGTTTCACAGAAAATGACTTTAAATACTCTTTATAAACATATAGAACAAAGTCGTTTTGTAATTAATAGGATTTTTTCAATTGTCCTTTTATGTTTACCTTCCTTAATTCATACGCACACAAAAGTGTGATGTGTCTCAATAAAACCTTAGCTATTACTTAATATTTAGTTACAAAAATATTATACATGCAATATTGTGTGCTGTTATGTATATCTATGCGGAAATGATCTAAAATTTAGATCTATGCGTCAATAAAATTCCATCCCGAACAGATTTCTTTAAAAAAAAAAGAGTAATCAAACTGATGAGAAAGAGAAATCAAACTGATGTAAATTAATAAGGCTTAAAATTTACTCTTTTTCTGTCATTCATTTATTCAGCCTCCTGCATCACAGCAGATGACGAGTGATTTGATTTTATAATTCTAGGCAAGAGGTACCGAGTGAAGATAAGTCAGAGGAAGACAACTGCAGAAACTGTCAGCAGGCCTACACACCTCTTCCTCACAAACCGAACAAGATCATGGACGACTCATCAGGTATTGTAAACAATAGTAAATGTATTCAAGATGTGTGAATTTTGTACTACAGTAATTACAGAATTCTTCGATATTCTCAGTATCGTTATATGCAGATGATAAATTTTTCAATATTTTTCAACACTTTTTACTTTAACTATTTGTTATTTATAATGCTTATAACGTTTTCGATTTTTTTTTAATAGTAAGGTTTTTGTGATATCATTGTTTCAGAGCTGTACGAGATCTCCCCATACGCAACCTTCAGTGTGGGCGGCGGGGTGGGGGCGAACGCGCCGGCGCCGGTCGGTGGCGGGGGGAGGGCTCGGGGAGTGTCGGCCTCCACGCTAGACTACACGCTGCAGTTCCGCACATTCGGCCACCAGGAGAACGAGGCGTCCACGTCGCACCGGGGGTACACTTATCGGAGCAAGCAAGGTTCGTACATTCGCCCGCCGGCACAATAGCCCACCCGCAGGCAGATAGAACTTAAACTTTCTGAACATTGACACTTTCCAGCAGTAATTGTACATTAAACTGGCAACGCTGCACTCCATAGTTGAGTTTAGACTATGAGCCAGCGACCGCAAGACTTACGTTGGACATTAATATTTTATATTATGACATTTGTGTTAAGTTGATTTTGGTAGATAACAGGTAATCGAGACACAAAAAATTGATTTTTTTATATGTTTAATAATTAATAATAATAATTATTATTTTATCTCTCTCTTGAAGTGTAACATTTTGTTCCCAGAAGAATCGTCTTTGAGCACAGCCGACACGGTGCAGGTGCGGCGGGGGCGGAGGGCTGGACGGGGGCGCGGGGGCGGCGGCGCGGGGGGCAGCTCGGACGACTCTGAGGGGAGCCCCCACCCCCACCCGCACTGCCCGCACCGGAGGAACGTCGCCACTTCTATATGTAAGTAGCGAGCGCGCTAGGTAGATGGGGTGTTTTACTTGAATGGATTGACTCCCTATTGGGAGCCATCTTCATACAATACAACATTCCACTGTGTGAAAATTTGAGCCTATTGCGAATTACTTTTAATAATATTAATAAGTATTTTATTTAAGGAGGTTAGTGCAGTCCCACATACTTAGCATCCAGTATACATATATTGAATTATACTACAAGCAAGTACATGAGGTATCAAAAAAGATAAAGTGCAAAGCGAAAAAGTAAATAATAATATAGATATCCTCCTCAGACTCAGTGACGGCTCTAGGAGATATAAATCGACAATAATTAATTGGAAAAAAATATTTCAGATCATTGTTGGACATTGTATCCTTTTACAGATTAGATAAGCTAATCATAAATATACATATATTACTAGTGGCATGTCAAAATCCAAATTCGAAGTATATTAAGAACTGTAAAAATGTTGTCATTAATAATGAGTCGACGGAGCCAGTCGTGTTTTTAAGGGAGATATTTAAGAGATGACACCATACATTTGGGATTGACTAAGTTATTTCTCTGATCAGATACCATACAAAATCAGAATTGTAGGTTGTGGTAGCAGAGGAGCAAGCGAATTAATCTTTAAGGAAATAAAAATATTTGAAATTATTTATTAAATAGAGCCAAATATTTTGGAGGACTGCAAAAATTGCTACTTGTTAAGTAAAGATCCTTAATGTATCGTAGTCATGTGTTGATGATGTCTTACAGCTCACAATCCACTATTCAATTCAATTTACAATAAATAACATATATTAAAACCTTCCGATTCCAGTTGGTAAACATTCCAATTTTAATTTCGGCAGGGTTCTTACTATTTTATTTAACTTGTATTGAAACTAATGAATGTTTCGTAATCGATATAAGTTACTGTAAGGTACATGTTGAACTTTCATAAACATAACATAAATATTTAATTTATATGCATACATAAGAATTCTTCTTATCTTAAATCTTAAAATGTAGGACAATCCTGCTTCGGAAAACTCCTTCAGAGATATGGAACGGATCAATATATTGTACATTGGAATGTGAAACAATATTGAAGCTGTCATAGGTAATCATCAGGAACACACAAACTAATGCTCCGCATAATTTCAGGATTATTGATCACACCGCGCTATAATCGATAAAAATGTATGATCAAATACACATTCCTTCTAGTCCCTAAACTATTGTAGCGAAGCGTTCGTAAGGGGTTTAATTCAACTCTGTATAATTTTTTACTCTGTGCGTAACCCGATGTTTGTGGATGGATTCATTGTTAATTGCAGTTGGCAGTCACTTCATATTTACATTTTGTATTGAATATATACAATAAAAATTAGTATAGGAACTTTAAAAAAGATAGGTGCGGCTTTCTAAAACTTCCTTAAGGGCGGCACTTCACCTAACTTGTCATAGGTATATGAAATATATTTTTTGTGTGGTCCAGATGATACGACCCAAAGTGAGCCTTCAATCCACACCTGTTTCAGACAATCTCGATAGAAGATAAAATAATTGTGTATACATTTCGCTCCAACAATTTTGTACCCCATGATGCTTGTAAATATCTTGAGTAAGGCATTAAATATGATTATTGTTGTGGTTTGTAGCTCCCCGACCTGAAGGATAGGGGGAAGAAGATGTTAGATGATGGCGGTAATTAAAATTGACCTTACCCCTCTCATTACTGTACCAATACAAACAATGACTTCATGTTTCAATAACACTTTGATTCCTATTTCCACAAACACAACACATGTTCTCATACTAGGCGTCATACGATTATTGCTAAAATACAAACCGGTATGTACAGTAGTAAAAATAGATCTAGAATCTCAGTTTCACTCAGTATTTTGTACTCGGGGATTTTAAAGTTGGCGTTAATTATTTAGAATCCAATTTTGGCCATTAGCTCAATTAGTTATTGACTGAGAAATGAATGGGCATACAGCCTGTTGTTCGATTTTTACTACTAATGATTACAACAACTTTATGAACTTCAAAATTTTTTTCGGCACATGCATAATTTTTTCACACGACTAAAAGACATTCACGGAGACATATATTGTAATTACCAGTGGCATAGCAGTAAATAACCATACCCAGGCCTCTATATTCCCCTCCGAAGAACACCTCTTTTTAAATATTTTGATTATTACCGAAAATATTTATCATCATATTTTTGAAAATTTTTCATATTTCAAAAGTTTACAATCAGATTTTGTAGTGATTTAATCAGTGACACTATTATTTAGTGTATTAGTGTATATATTTAGTGCATTTTAACCAGTGATACACTAACCGTTATTTGAGATTTGTATCTGATTGCTTCAATGACTGGAAACTGATTTTTTGCAATACAACGGACAACCATCGGCAATCATCAATACAATCTGATATAAATCGCAAATAACTGTATTGAAAATAACCAGTTGAAATAACGGTTTAACCTTCACTAAGATTAAGTCTTTTAAAAGTAAGAAAAATTTAGCGTTTGTTGCTATTGCGGTCCTATAATAATAGGATTAATCCACAGACCAGCAAAATGTAAAGACATGAACTAACGGAAATTTATTGGTACACTCTGTGGATCCACGGCTGGTTCCACTAGGTTGGACTTGTTTAAAAACATTACTAGGAGCTTGTAAATTTTGAAATAATAATTATTAAAGAGTCAAATTAAATACTTAAGTACTCTTAAAAAATATAATGTATTAGTAAATAAATCGCGCTTTAATATGTTTTAAAAATTACATTTTGTTTACTGGAGAATTCAATTACGCAAGAATAAATACTTAATTCCAGAACAATGTTATCTGACCGAACGTTCAAAGATTAATATGTACCGCTCTTCGATGGTACCACAAAATTATTGCATATTTTTCGTTAAAATATACCTTAGTCACTTATTATAATAATAATAAATTATTACTTAAACTAAATCTTTGGTGTAGTCTTGCGATTTATGAACTTTACTCATTGAATCTGCCTAAACGATAGCTAAGCCACTGATGATTGCTAAATCCATTTATATATGAAGGGTATAAAAGCAAAGGCAGCAATATCCAAAAAAAATGTTTTAAATGCAGTCAGAAAGATTATTAATTTAGGATATACTAAATTCGAGATTTTATAGGAAAAGCAGGTCTATCCCTTTCAAAATCACCATTAAAAACAAAAGCAAGCAATATCCACTTAAATCAATTAACCCCCAAAGACGTGTCGCAGGAAAAAAAGGATGCTTCATACTAAGGTGAAAATTGAGGTCAATTTTAAATGAGAGAATAAAGTCAACTTCATATTTAAGACAACAATATCCAATTATTTTAATAGCAAAAGCAGCAATGTCCACAATTTGGTAGCAAACACAGCAATATCCCTGTTTAAAAGTTAAATATTTATTTATGCACGTGTATAAATGGAGAACTGAGGTGGGAACTGTTTTATAAAACTTATTTCCAATAAGATGTTGGTTCCAGAGAAATTAACTCCAGTAGTGACAGGTTTTTTGTTTTGTTCTGTGAGAAACACCTCAGTGGAATATTTCGATCTTTGCTTTTATACCTCTCATATATTACATTGTATACATTATATACTTCCATGACAAGACACGATCCTCAAATTTAAAACAGAGATGTTATTTTCGAATACCATGTTCCAACAAGCACCACTTTATTTCCAGATACGGAGATGTAGGAGGTCACGGCGAGCGTGAGTCCTCCTGCAGGTGGCGCTGGAATCTGTTGTAAATTGTAAGACTGAAAAAATTATTTTATTGTAGAAATGCCATTCGTTTGGTGGGAATTTATCATAATATAATTATGTATCTACTGACCCTTGGAAAGCCGTGGTAAACCAACAATTGGACATAGCTCTGCAGAAAGCATCTAACCCAAAAAAACGGAACTGAGAAAATAGCTTCCAAAAATTTGTACCTACACAAACCTAACACGCCTATATTTTATTCATTATTGCATATTTTTTGCATACAGCCTTTTGTAGATATTTTTATATTTTTTTAATGTAACTATAAGAAAAAATATATATTTACGAAGATAGGACACATTTTACAGGTTGTATTGATTCTACAAAATCTCTAAGGGTCGGTTGTTCGAATTGGATTAAACTAAAAAAATTTCGTTCTCATTGATGAATCCGTTTTCGTAAAAATACATATATGCTTCAAACGAACTTTTATTTTAATCCAACTTGAAACAACCGGGCCTAAATGTACGAAAAACAGAACCTAATTCTTTCTACGTGGGTTATTTGTTCTATGAATTTGATAAACCATGGAGAAAAAAGTATTATCTGAGGCTTAGAAACGTTCAACCCCTTAAATATTTTCTACATAATTATTATTGTGTAGTAATACATAGTAGAATTAAAAAGTTGCATAATGCTTCCATGTTACATGGATGTTTTTAAACTTAATTTTGTTGCCAAAGATTTATAAATTTGAAGCCACGTAAAACAGTCAAATCACTTTTGTTTGTGAGTGAGTTAGAAAACTACTGAATTAGAAAAAAAACCTATAACACTTAGAGTTTCAATGTTTTCAGAACATAAAGATATTGTATTGAGCTGTCCAAACTCTTATGTGACTCATTTTTAGCATTTTGTGGGTTGGATGCTTTCTGCATAGCTATGTCCAATTTAGCCCTGGCAAAATATACATTATTTAAGAAATTAAAGATCTCGATTTTCCGACATTCGCTGTTTTGCGACTCGAGGCCGACATATCCCAAAAATCGTAGAGTTTAGAAATTAATATTTTTTATATTTCCCCAAATTTTTATATTTCCCCAAAAGTTGTTTTCTCCAAATTTTATGAAAATTTTATGGGGTTGTTATTTTTTATGAAATTGTTAAATATTTAAGATATTCTGTAAATCATATCAAATAATATCACGTAGTTAATGTAACATTTGTGTACGGCATCTAATGTCGGTTCGAGATGTTCATAAATTCACTTCAATAGAACACGATAATGTACTCGAATTGTGTGTAACTGAGTGTGGTTTTCAAATACATAGAAGATTTTTAGAAATTTACATTTAATCAACATTTCATGTCAACGTATTGCTCACTCGATATATATTTTATACATTTTTAGAGGTTTTAAGAATATTATACATGAACAACAATAAAATATATTAGACACATAATTCTCTACATAGCCAATGACAGTTGTCAGTTTCTTGTGCCAAAAACTGAGACAAATTTATTTTCTATAAAGCATGATTTTTTTCCTAGATCCATTCATTCAACTTACTGAACGTTTTGATGAAATAGTACAATGAGTAAATAGTATTTCTCGAAATTAATATCCGACTACATATTTACTATTTCCAATGTTTTCCATGAATAGTAAACAATAATAAACAAGATTAATTAGTACCTTACTGTAAATATTCGTTGACTGTACATAACCAAAGGTGTTCTACTAAATGTATTTGTATTCACTACTTGAACAATATAATTATACATTTCACTAACTTTGACATTCTCACATTACCGTGAAATACATGTGATTCAAAAACAACTCGTTGGTTTTATTTTCAAGGTGGCACTTTCCACCTTATTCCCACCCTATTCCTTCAGAGGGAATATTTTATATTCGCAATATATTTTGAGTATGTTAAAATTTTTAGGACGACAATTACTGGATTTCGTCCGCAGAGAGATAATCATTAATTAATTAAAAAATTAAAATTATAAACATAGCTATTTATATGGGAAAGTAGGTATGGAAATCTTCAGGTGTTTATAGATCTTGAAAAAGAATATAGCTTCATACTCTGATCAAAAAAATATAGAAGTCTCATTTACCAGCGCGACATCTATATATTGTTCTGTGGAATTACAAATTTTCAAAAAATACCACAGATGGCATTAGCATAGTGGTTATAAAAAGGCCGAAAAAACCCCAAAAAATGGCTTTGTCCAAAAAAGGCCGAAAACGTGTAAAAGATGATTAAAAAGTGTTTTAGGATAAGATAAGGATAAGAAAAAAAAAAGTGATGAATTAGAAATTACGCGTTACAGGCGTGTCCATCATAATCAAGTTTAAAGTTTCAAAATCTCGAAAAACTCGCAAAGATATGAAGTAAAAACGATATTTCACTCTAATGGGCCTAGAAACGACATTAGAAAAAGAAGAAATTATTTTTTTATAAAATATCACGTGGAAAAGAGTTGTCCTTAGTATTTAAAAAAAAAATTGGGATTATCATGTAAACTCGCGGAGAAAACGGTAAATATGTGCAAAAAAAAA
This sequence comes from Agrypnia vestita, assembly GCA_016648135.1. Lineage (NCBI taxonomy): Eukaryota > Metazoa > Arthropoda > Insecta > Trichoptera > Phryganeidae > Agrypnia > Agrypnia vestita. The sequence goes on along the minus strand of JADDOH010023763.1, from coordinate 233,751 downwards.
AGTCAAAAAATGCAAAAAAAACGGCAAATGTTAAAAATTGGTGGATATATCGAGGAAAGTACCTTACAACTTTAATATAATAGGTATAGATGTAGTCAAAATGATGCTAATTTGTAAGGATCTATACAAAAAGAGGTGTTTTTGTGTTGAAAAACAAATGTAATTGTATAAAAAAAATGCAATTCATTTTATTATTGTTACTCAATCATCACTCTTTATCTGTATTGGTATTTTAACTGGCTACTCAATAACCATTATTTGTGTCTGATTTTATTGATGATTGGTAATTGATTTTGCAATTCAACGAGCAACTGATAACCGATATATCTCAGTTACCAATCACACACAAATCTCAAATAACAGTACCATGAGCAATCGGTTAAAATAACGGTTTGACCATCACTACTCTTTAACGTCCAAGACCATAAATAACACTTAAAACTAAATCAATGAAAGAAAAAATGCTGACAAAAGACCAGTTTAAACTCTCTCGCATATTAGCTGGGCCACAAAACCGTGTGAACCCCTGATTTTTTTACTTATACCCTAAGATGCCTTAGGGCCGGTTGTTTAAAGTTGGATTAAAGTAAACGTTCGTTTAAAGCATAGATTTTTGCGTTCTCCACCAATCAGACGTACCGTTTACGTAAATATCTATGCTTTAAATGAAGGCTTACTTTGATCCAACTTGAAACAACCGGGCCTTAGAGAACGCTGTAGTTGTGACGGCTTCTTCCAGCACCTAACCTTACCTATTCGGGAGAAAATTGTTGATTATCTGTGGAATTCAATTGCAATTGCAATTGAATGTTATACAAAGTCGTGGTGGCCCTCGTACCCCAGTGGGAAACTAGTTTACACACCGAGGGCTCCGGGTTTGATTCCCGGTGAGGTCACAATTAATCTGTGTGATTTACTCAAGCCTTATGATGTGTTTCGCTTCTGTAATTGGGCCTTTTGGCTTGTGGAAGCACTAAAAAAACCATATGTAGAAATATGTGTTTGTTTAATTACTTATACACCCTTGGGCGTCTAATTTGAAGAATTATTCATTTACAAAAAGATAAACATTGTAAATTAAATATATTAAAATAAAATGTTTGCTAAAAAATTAAGAATGGATATTTTGATTGCACTAAAATTTTGGATTCGATCGGATTGGATTGGATCGGAAAAACACTGGAATGGATTTATTTTGATTACACTAAAAATGCATAAACGCATATCGTATGATATTTTTAAAGAAACGAGGTGAACAGATTGTTTAAAAATACATTTAGATGTAATTTCATGTGTAGAATTATATAAACATAATTAAACATTTATTCAATTCACTTCAAAAATGACATTTAATGAAAGAATATGATGTATCGACATCAGTATACGTATATTTTCTTAAATCAATTTTATTTTTTCTCCTGACAAGCAAGTTTGTGTAGCAGCCCACAGGGCCTATTAATTAATAATACACTGGAAGAAAGAAAATCATCAGGTACATAATACAAAACTTAAGAGAACAGTGTTTTACATATTTTATTCATATTAATATAATATTGATAATTTCATGAGCCATGACATTTTTATGAGTTTGGTTATCGGTAAAAAAAATTATTGATTTTGCCTTCAAAAAGGGTGATTTTAGTGAAATGCCAGAATGCGATTGCGTAAGTATTTATATTTTCTCATCTTACTCGACTAAAGTTGTAATAGCATAAGTTGCAAGTGTCGCCGTGTTAGTTGAGGATGAGGCGCATGTCGTGCGCCCAGTGAGAGAGCGCAGTGTGCAGCGTGGCGGCGGGGGCGTGTGGGGAGGCCCTCAGCAGCCCCAGAACCTCCGCCACGGCTCCTGCGGCCCCCCCACCACCCCCGGAGCCCCCGGCGGCCACCTGCTGACAGACACCGGCGCAAGCGCCCCGCATGCCCTCCCAGAACTCGGGGTTTGGCTCCAATCTGAAAATGGAAAACCACAATCAAAACACAGAAAATACCGTGTTGCAGCATGGGTGCGAAGTATCGCCTTAATTCAGTTCTTTAAAGATGTCGCACAACCCACAGAAAAGCCAAAATTTTCTCTTTGTTTCGGAATAGTGAAGAAAATATAATTTTCTGTATATTTATTACTATGTTCTAAAAACATAATTACCTACAGGATTTTATCCACAGAGGGAAAACTATTAATATATAAAAATTATAAATGTCTCACAGAGGTGAAGCTATTTATGTTTATTTATTTATAAAGCTATTTATGGCAATCTCGGGTATCCTTATGGCCTATCTTTGCTGGCGTAAATAAAAGCTTTACATAATGCAACATTCCCACAAATAATCACACACATCTATAAAATTTCGAATATTGTATATACGCTATTCATGCATCATAAAGAAATGTTATTAAATTTCATTAATTTTGCCTTATGACATTTTTTATGGGATGTGCGATTTGTAAATATTAACAAAACAAGCCTTTTATTTAAATCAACTTCAGTGAAACGTAATGCAAACATTTAAAGAGTTTACTTGCCTGTCTAGCATGTGGAATGCTCTAGCGGCGACCAGGAACTCTCCCATCCTGTAGGAGTCGTTCCCGACTATCTGTAGCAAGCTGAAATACTCTGGACTGCCCGCAGCCTAGAAAGTTAAAGCCTCGAATATTGTATCTGATGGAAATTATAACCTTCGATCAACATTATTAGTAGTTGTGGCCTGAAATATGGAATCCAACACAATTCACTCAATGTCTCAATTGAACGCCGTTAAATTCAAGCCACGAGCAATTCTGCAATTCTACGTTTTTCAAAAAATTTTACATACTTAGAAGGCTATGAGAAATGCCCAGACTAAAACATTTCTTATATACAAATGGCGCATATGAAATCTCATAAACGTAATTGCTATCAGTTTAATATTTTATTTAAAAATAACATAATTTGTGAATTTATAACCACTAATAAATAACCACGGGAGTTGATTTTTACTTCCTTTCTTTTAACTCGTGGCGTCTGCTTGTCTGACGAAAAAACTTTGGATTGATTTTTGACCCTTTTCCCGTGACCCAGTCGAGCTGAAACTTTGCAAGTGGACTCGTGGCGACGATCAAGAAGATCTATCAAATTTTCGTTAAAAAAAATAATAATTATAGTATAATTTTGGATTTTTCAAATTTTTCAATTTTCAAATTCAAGGTTTTTTCATACAACTCAGTAAGTTGTATGGAGTTCCGACGCATATGGTAGACACAAAACGAGAAAATGAGAAAGGGAAGGGGTTACTTTTTTTGTTTCCCCTTTACGATACTATAAAGACTGCTAAGTGGTTACTATAAAGTTTAATTTTTAAAAACAATAGACATTAAATTACTTTTTTAAATAAGTTACAATAAAACACATCAGTGTATTCAAAACAATTCCTTGGCATGGATTGGTTTGAATTATTCTTAAATGAGTTCTTACATAATTTTTTTTTCTATATTCTGTTTCAAATTTGAATTATCTGTTTAACGGTTTCAATGGTTGAAGAACTTATGCATGTTTTCGTAAAAGTATGCAAATGCATATCTTATAAAAAAACCTGGAATTTGATTTATCAGGCAATTGGCTGTCAAGCTGTCGGGCAATTGGCAATCGGGTAGTTGTCCAGCACCCGCAGCAGTGTTCATGTTCGCTCCACGGAATTAAGAGTAGCACTTTCAATTTTTGTAACAAAACATACAAATCCGTGGTCCTTTCTACACATTTGGAATCAATGTCACAAAATATATTAAGACAATACTGTCACGAGATTATAAAATCGAGAGGAACTGCACATAATTGAAGGTTTTCTGCTCGGTCTGGATGTTTTTAGAATGATCAGAAAACCGATCGAAAACGCTCTATAAGGTGTTTTTTTTAAGAGGTTTAGAAATTTAACATGACATGAGACACATAAAAACAAAAAATCGTGGTAGTGAGCATGGTTATAGACTTTCATGGAAAGACAATTTTATGCCATTAGAACTTAAATATGATTTCAGGCATGCGGGTGCCGCGGCTGGAATACGGGTGGAGCGAAAACGATCTATGGTTATTCGAATTTATCACTGGGATGGACGATTTGGTCTTCTGTAAAATAGACGTATGGTAAGTTTCACAAACTGAACCACCACCAAGCTTTGTACTGACCTGAGTCTATTCACGGTGTAATGGCAAATCAAACAGAGCATAAATCAGCTATCGGCTGTCCAATTGACTGTCGCTGGATAAAAACTTCTAAAAAAATACAGTAAAGTTTGAGAAATTGAGGATTATGGAGCTCGGTCATGTTTTACAGTTGGTGAACACCATAGATGGTGTACTGCGATAGACAAACTAGTGAATAAGGTATACACAGAAACAAGTGGAATATTCTAATGCGACGAATTACGTAATAGTGTTCCAGCTAAAGTTTTTATGACTCCAATGGCTGAGTTTAATAAAAGTTTGGAATTGCTTACAAGCGTTTCATTTTCCCACATTACATTGGACAATGATGCACGATTCTTGCTGCGGGGAGCAAACTGTACCTTTTGACAGACATCCCAGGCCATCTGCGCGTGCTTGTTCATGACGTGGCAGCGGCACAGGCAGGCCAGGTAGGTGAACGAACTCCTCGTCATTTCATCCTGGACTGTCAACAGAGCCTCCTCGCCTTCCTTGTAGTAGCCGGTGGCACACTTGGCCTAGGAAGAACGCGACAGCATGTGAAGTAGTAAGAATTCAAACAGTGAAAGCCTTCGATTATTATACCAAAAAATACTATGTGTCATGTATTTTTTTGAGACTGGTCACCCTGACAAAGAAGTGGGGGAGAAAGTACAGAACAGTATCTAAAACCACCGTTTACTTATTCTGCATTCCCGAGGATGGGAATACATCACATATTATTGTTAGGTTATTGACGTCAATCCACCAAGTTCAGGAGTGACCATTTTTTGATGGAAAAAACTCAACATGTACCGTTTCATCAATTATGTTCTGAACTATTCTGAAAATAACGACATTGTTATTTGGTGACTGCTACCCCAACACTCAAAAATAGAGAAACATCAAAACATGTATAAAATGTCAATATTTCTCTCACTGTGACGAAAACATAGGCTTTGATTTAATATTTGAACTCTTTGGATGAAGAAATTAGTAGATAGGTGTTAAACAAATCGATTTTTACCAATTTATAAAATAATATTTGCATTTATTTTATATAATATACATCAAAAACTAATATTTTAGACAGAACTGGAAGATTGCAATGACTGTTATGCATATTGATATAAATATCACTTTCACATCAAATAAACAGGTATTTTTTAAGACCCAGACATCAGAGAGGAAACATAACATTACAATTCATGTATGTGTAACAAAATATTAATATACCTATTTTAATTAAATGATTTATATGCCATTACTGCACAACTGTCGATTATTGAAGTGATATTGCACCATCGTACATTGTAGACATAAAAACATAGGATGGATCTGCTTCCTGTCTCTTGATGACATGTATTTGTGCTCCTGTTCTAATGATAAGTATTTATGAATCCCTTGTACTCCACATTCCCGTCACTCAACATATCACACTAATCAGACCATGTAGATTCATGGCTACTTTTTAAACTACTTTCTACAAAATTCATAAATGTAAATTAATTAAGTAAAATAAAACACCCAGACGTGGAAGTCGACATTTGACAGATGTCCTGATATTTCTCTATTATTGAGTGTCAGAATAGCAATCACCAAATCTTGTTTTTTTTTTCAGAATAGGTCAGACAAGGGGTCACAGAAATCATTTTAAAAAGTTAGAAAACCTAGAAATAAGAATACTAATGCCGTAATGAAATAAGTCTTACCTGGCCATAATTGAAATTGAAGGTGTCATCGTTGACGAAGAAGCTCTTAATGGAGTTGAGATAGACCAGCACTTCTTCGAACTGTCCGTAGAGGAAGTAGGAGGAGGCCATGCACTGGCGGCCCGGGATGGTGTCGCACTCGCTGGCCGAGCCGCCTACCAGCTGCAGGCACTGCTGGGCAGTCTTGATGTGCTCCTCCTGCAAGGTGTCTCTACTGTCAACCCTCAGCACATGAGTCCGTGATATCATACTTAAACATTATAATTTCTAAATCAGAGGCATCAAATAATATATACAAATTAAAAAAAAAATGTTGACATGATGTTTGATATTTAAAATTAGTTTTTTAAACTTTGTTTTCTAGTGATGGGAGGGAGAAAAGTAAAATAGATAGGAAAAAAAAAAAAAAAGCTGCGACTGGTGTATTATGTTCTCTATATAGTGTAGTGATAAGAAAATCCAAGCTAAGAACCAAGACAAAACTGACTCTTTTCTAATCTGGGTAAAGGCCAATCCTAATACATGGCCATGAAATTTGAATGGAGAGTGAGAGCAATAATCCAGGCTGTCGAGATAAATTTTTTTAGGGGAGTAGCGGGAGTCACACTAGCGGATAGAGTGAGAAGTGCCGACTTAGAGCACACACTCGGTGTGGATCCCCTACTCCTACATACAGAGAAATCATAAATGAGGTGACTTGAACATGCGTTAAGAATGCCAGAGTAATGAATACCAAGAAGAATCCTCTTGGCAACCCCGGAAGGAAGATGACCGTAGTCAGCGCAGTACAACGACGTTTTTACACATGCTGCATTGTTTTACGATCACAAATCAGAACCGTCGTTATACGAAGTCGGTATGAATTAATGAGAAAAAATACACTTTTTATATACCATAAGATGGCTTCTTTTTTTCACTTTTTAACAATCCAAAAAAGTCAATATGGAATTATTTGCACATCCGTCATTGTTCTACGATCATGACGATATGTAAGCAAAATTTTAATAAAACCATCCCGATAGTTTTTGAGATATCATCTCCAAAAGTCCGAAAAGGGAGTTTTCAGAAAAATGCAAAAGAATAATGTAATTAGTTGAAAAATTCACTTACTAATCAAATTGCTACCAACAGCAATTCTTATAAGTGACATCAAGTAGTTTAAAAATGGTACTGTGAAAATTACATATTCTCTGTGCACTATAATTGTTGTTTATTTTCTATTTATTCATGTAGTTTTCCTAATATAATTGTGATCAAATTCATGAATTTTGATGATTGTGGTGAATTTCATTTTCTCTTTTTTATACAAGCAAAATGCAATACGGTATGTGCGTACTGTATTTAATGTGTATTTTACATTTTTTATTCGTTGATGGAGAACTGTCATTAATGGAAATTCTGGTTTGTGTTGTTGGAGTTGGAACATAGCTGTGCATGCGTATTCTGTCCAGCTGTATTCCAATGGAAAGTGCACAACACAGCACATGGTTTTTTATGTGCGTCAAAGAAGTATAATTTCTAACATGCGTACATAAATACACGAATTCATTATTTTATTTTATTCCTTGTAGGTAAGGAGGACCAGGGACAGTTGAAACAACAGACATAATAATTCAAATCCTATATCCATTTTGCACGTGAATGCAGGAAGAGACATGTCTCGAGATACCTCTTCCATTCGCTAGTCCTCCGATGAGCATTATTAAGTATAGAAGTGTACAAGTAGCAAGTATAAGTATATTTGTTATAGCTTTACATTTTTTGTTGGCGTTAAAAATGTGACGGAGAAATCGATTACGTAAGTATTGGGCTACGGCCACATTTATTTAGTCCTTTTATAGGTTTTCTTTAATTAGAACTATTTAAATTATTGCTGTTGTATGAGATTACTATATTATTAATGTGTTTTTACTAAAATGTGGAGTGTTGCTATAGAAGAAAGACACGATAAATGGAGATAAACGTAATGGAAGGCCATGATTAGATAGAAAGTAGAATTTAGATTTCAGGTATTTAGGTGAGTGAGGATTGAAAAAGACATTATAAAGTAGAGATAAAACTGAAGATTGCGGAAAGATGCGATATGGTTGTATTTTTGAGATTAAAGATGAAACAGATACATATGTTTTGAAGGTGTTCCAATTTGTTGAGATACTCTACATTGACATCCAGATAACAACCATCAGTAGAATCAAGCAGAGGAAAAAGTAGGAATTGCGTAACTGTTATTTTATAGTGAATCAGGGGAAAGTTCTTAAGTCTGCTTAGAGAGTAAATGCTGTAAAATATGCAAGATCTCTACATCAAAAAAATGCCTTGGTTTTTCCAAGTAAAGATATTATAATAAGTAGATAAGACACCTTATCACCACGTATAAATACATCCATATCTTATTTATTGTATCTTATTTGATAAGATATCGAAATAAAAGATTGAACAGTATGAAATTATACTCCGTGTGAATTTGACAGCTATTTTTCATCTGCAAAACGTTTGAAGTTTCTCTATTCAAAAAATGTTTTCTGCACTTGCCGCCGTGGCGAATGCCGCGATAGCGCCCGTGGCGGTTGTGGCCTCAGGAGCGGCTGCAATTATCAACACAGCTGCTACTGAAACTGGACATGTCGTCACTGCGACTGCAGGAGCCGTCACTGGTATCGTAGCGGCTGCTACGGGCACCGCACCGACCGCCAAGAAGGAGCCCTAGGAAGAACACTACCTCCACACAAGGCTACGCAATTAATCCAAGATGGCCGCCATAGTGGGTATCTGCGTACCTGACCAACATGACCAATCCTACAGTGCGTTCAAGAATTTTACATATTTAAAATGTGTTTGAGAACAGTAAAATTTGGTAATTTTAATAAAGTGTTTTTTTTAATTTTTTTAATCCTTGCATTTTATTTTAAATACGTTTCATGAAAACGATCAAAATTGAAATTGAATTAGATATTGTTATCTTTGCTATGATTTTTACTCCCTTTATATCAACTCGTGGCATCTGCTTAATGCAAAAACTTAAGATCGATTTTTAACCCTTTTCCCGTGATCCAATCGAGGTGAAACTTTGCAAGCAGACTCGTGGCGACGATCAAGAAGGTCAATCAAATTTTCGTTAAAAAAATTTAATAATTTTCAAATTTTTAATTGTTTTTTCATACAACTTTGTACATTGTATGAAGAGACTGCGACGCATCTGGTAGACACTTAACCTGATTATAGTATAATTTTGGATTTTTGGAAATTTTTTATTACTCCCTTTTGTAGCGTCACCCGACCGAAGCCCAACGCATAGGTTAAGCGCCAAACCAGTTTCCACTAGCAAATGAGAAAGGGAGTATAGTAAAAATTTTGTTTTTATGGGTTAGTTTTTTGATTTTAGATTTCTTGATGTGGATATTGCTGCCTTTGCTTTTAATAGTGATTTGAACCATGATTTGGGAAGGGATAGAGCTATATTTCCTATAAAATATCGAATTCGGTACATTCTAAATGAGTAATCCTCGGTGGCTGACTGCATTCAAAACATTTTTTAAACTCTTTGGATATTGCTGCCTTCGCATTCATACCGCTCACATGATGAGACAAACTTACCGAGTCTGTCTCCTGGCCCAGGGCAGCATGCACCACTCCCTTGAGGATGTACTGAAGGGGCACAGCGGGCTCGAGCCCCTCTAACAGGGCCAGCGCCTCGCGGCTCTCGCCCCCGCGCAGACGCCGCCCCACCAGGTTCAAGCGAGCCTCCCCCACCACGTCCACCAAGCCAGGCAATACCTGATATTAGTAGATCCGTCAAATCACATGATCACAAAGAAATTCATCAATTGTCAAAAATTGTTGGCAAGGATCATGACACATTTCGACCTACACTTATATCAATACTCAAAAATAGATGAGACCTTTGGAAAGTAGTCGTTAATCCACATGGTCTAATTAGAGTCTTTTGTTGAGTGATGGGAATGTTGAATATAAGGGATTCATAAATACTTATCATTAAAAATCCAAGACGGAGAGCAGAAATTGCATCCTGTGTTTTAATGTTTAGTTATACGATGGTGCAGTATCACTTTTGAATACCCAACAGTTATGCAGTAATGGCACATAAATCATTCAAAATTAAAATAGGTACATCAATATTTTGTTACAAATGCATAGATTGCAATGTCGACTCTTCACAATGTCTGGATGTTCTTAAAAATGACCAGTTTATTTGATGTCGAAGGGATATTTACATATTCAATATAAGTTTTTGAAGAATATTATATTAAATAAGTACTAATGTTTTTTATTTATTTAATTAATTAATTAATTATTTTAAAAGTTGGTAGAAATCAGTTTGTTTCTCACACATTTACTAATATCTTTATCCAAAGGGTTCAAATATTAAATCAAAGCCAATGTTTTCATCACAATGATAAAAATATTGAAATTTGACAGATGTCCTGACGTTTCTCTATTTTTGAGTATTAGGGGTGTTTATCACAGAAAAACATTTATTTTTATTTTTAGAATAGGTCAGATTGCCAATGAGAAACAAGGGTTATTATTAAAAAAAAATAAAGATGTTATTGATAAGAATCAAGAAATTTTTTTCATGAGAATCTGGAGATCAGTATGGTTAAGGATATTGTTAAAGCACCATCTAGGGAGTAGTGCTCAAATAATTTATGGAGTTGTTGTGGAATATGATTTAATATGTCGAAAATAATAAAAGTCTGAAAAGACAAACATCTCATTCGCATTTATTATTTAACCCCTTGCTCGGATCTGAAGGGGATATTTTCCTTTGTCAAAAATGAGTTACAAAAGTGGTAAGAAATAACGGTTTTTCCGCTTCTCAGGCTTTTATTGTTTCTGACCCATTAAACCACATTCCCAGTGTGCTGGATAGCGCCCTACTACAACTCCATAAATCATTCGAGCGCTATTCGCAATATGGTGCTATTACAGACGCAATATGATGCTATTACAATTGGTGAAATCAAATAATGTCTCTGATACCTTCAGTGCTCCCTCTCCATTTCTAAACACCACCAAGTTATGCTTCACCAGATCATGTCCGAGAGTGTGCTGATCTGTGGATATGTTCTTAAGCTCGTTTTCTGCAGCCTTGCCATTGTATAATCTGGAACAGTAACAACAGCTCATGCCAGTGACAATTTCATCACATATCACATGACTCTTACGGAAACTAAGCTAATTACATGAGAAACATGTATGAAAGTTTTTATAGGGTGGCAACAGGGCTTATGACCTGTATTAGTTGGCTTAAGTAATCACTTTCTATAATGCAACATTCACCAATTTCACTGTAAGAACATCCACCATTCTCAAAATTTTGGAAGTTGCATACATTGTTTGTCTGTCTTATTTAAAATATTTGAAGAAACTATGCTATAACCATCTATGGTCGAAAATTTGTAACTCACATGTCACAGTATTCAAAGATGTCGCCGCTGGTAATGATACCTCTATATTTATAAACTTTATTAGACTATTTTAATCGGCTATTATTTTGTGGTTATTCATTGCAAACTAAATCAAACACAAATTCACTTGGTTTAAAGCACTATATTTTAGGTAACCAACCGGTTTCGGAACTACTGTTCCTTCTCAGGGTGAACTACAAATAAAATATTACAAAATATGGATAATTATATTTTTTGGTAACTTGTTTTTGTGTTTACCTGCCATATGACATTATTTTCAACATTCAACATTCTTTTATTATCGGTTTTTAGTTTTTTTAGTTTTTTTTTATTATACATATCTGTTCTTAAAATTATTTCCATTTTAATTAATATTGTTTAAACATCTCATATGCTTCTTAATCCTAGTATTAAAATTATGACTAGTTTTTCCCATATTAAATAAGGGATAGTCATTACATTTGAGTTTATAAATAAATATGTATATATATTCGGTGGTTTCGAAACCGGATGATGTTTCCAAAGATATAGTGGTTTAAACCAAGTGAATTTTTGTTTAATTTAAATATTTTTCATTTCACCTGAAAATGTTGCACGCTTTCAAGTTGATGGCGATGGTAGAGTTAGGATGCTGGTTCAGGTAGACACCCAGCACTTCCTGCGATACATCGTAGTAGTCCAGTTTATAATAACAAAGGGCCACATACACATTCAAAGCCAGCAAGTTTCTGAAAAACAAAAACACCACCGTAATCAATTACAGTTAATCGTGGTCAGATTAATCATGGGGCTGATGGTGACCCGACAAAGCCGCGCCGACAAAACCAGGATGACAAAACCGCGAAATAAAAATAAAAATTTGTAAAAAGAATATTTATTAATTAGTATTATAATATTAAAATTAAAATAAAAAACAAACATAAAAAAATAAGAACATGAATGAAGGAGAATGAGTCAAGAGAATATTATTAATCAAGATAAATTTAAATTATTTTCCAACCTTCTTAAATATTACATATTACATAAACGCATTAACCTGTTCCAAACCCATATGATATAAGGGCATTAACTTGTTCCAGACCCAAGACGTATATATAATTCGGAGCACCTCCTGAATGCACGACTTGGGCGCAGAATGGGTTAATGCTTGCAGACTTTCATTTAATTTAACGTATTTACATCTTGAAGCATTTGGTCTTTCTACAATGATTTCAATGTGATCTTGTTAGGTTAGGTCAGGTTAGGTTAGTTGAATCGCACGGCTTTGTCGTTTAGTGCAAGATATTTTTTCACAGCTTTGTTGTGGTGACTTTTCCGGGTTTGTCCTGCACGGGTTTGTCGGGGTGCCAGGACTGATTACCCAGGATACTAAAATATTTAAAGTATTAGTCTTTCTAACTCAATGTTAAAGGTTGAAGTAATAATCGGAATAAAACTATAGCAAAAGCATTAAAAGGTGGGGGGTAAAATATAATACGTATTACCTATTGTCAAGAAGCAACTTCTTATAGATGTGTATGGCCTCCTGATAGTGTGCGCGCAGATAGTGGATGGAGGCGAGGCAGAGCTGGTCCTCCTGCACATCCCTCAGGACGCGATGGCGCTCCATAAGCAGGGCCTCGTCCCCCAGCTTGTGCGCCAGGTGGAACAGCAGGCGGTTCTAAAACACCACCCATTTCAGAAATGTACAACAGATGCCAACTTCAAAAGATAAAACAACATCATTGGTTTTTATAGTGCAGTCCCTTCTGGATGATTCTGCTGTAGACCGAGTCATCAGCCCCGACATCCAACCTGATAACGACCAATGAAATATGGCCCAAAACATTGTCTTCTTTCAGTGCTTATCTGGTTAACAAATGTTAGCTATCATTATTTCGATAGCACAAGTCCAATTAGTTGGACCGTGGACCCAAAATATCAGAAAGATAAAGCTGCGCACAGCGGAAAATCTTTATTAATAATTTTACTTAAACTCTTACTATTTTAATTAATCGGTGTTTTTTTTTTAATGCTACAAATCAAAAAAAAAATGTGCTACATCTCACTGACAGATGTATCGTCCTTCTTAGAAATTGTGTTTTTGGTTTGAAAAAATATTTATAATAAATACATAACTCTAATTAAAAGAAAAGGTGAAATTAAAATGCTGTTAGCGAGATTATAATCGCCAGCCAATGATTAGTCGGAAAAGACAATAATAATAATAAGAAGATAATAAATTAAAAATAAGAAGAAGAATAACCTGCCTGACGGAGACGATATTTACCGCTACTAGTCAAGAAACATATTGCACCCTAAGACTATCATCACCTTTACCAAAAATTTACATTTACAAAACATTTACATTCAGAAATGAAAATAATTTTGTTTGCAAGATTTTTATCATATCATATCATATCGATATAAGTTACTGTAATGATAGTTCAATGTTTTGCAAAAAAATAAATCAGAAATGATGAAAAAAAATTCATATCTCCACAACTATTGGCCATGGTTGATTGAACATTTTTTACTCATAATCAAGGCAGGAATCCACCTGTAAAATATGTATAATCCACGGTCATTGTAATTGGTCAGATTACATATTATACAGTACAAGCATGCCGGGAAATATCTTTCAAATGTTTAATAATAAGATAGAAAAGTTTAAATAAAACACAAGTTAAAAGCTCACTCTAACCCAATTCTCGTATATCCACTCAGTTGCCTCCCATTTTAACAAACACAGTCAGAATTTTCCCGGAACAAATGGCTTACCGCGCAATATGTGAATGCATGAAGTATTTATTGTGAATACATTATTTTCTATTAAGTGTATGAAGATAATTATTGTTTGTCATAGATAAAAAAACAATGAACAAATTTTTATTTTATTTTTATCATCATTAGTTTTTTTAATAATTTATATAGGTACATAATAAAAAAATGTTAAGTACATTATTGGACGTGACTGCATTAAGGGATCTCCTCGAAAGTCCACTATTTTGGACCGGGGCAAGCGAGCAAATATTTCAATAACATATTGTGGCCCAAAACTGAATATGGATACTCACTTTCAAAGGGCAATCAGGTGTCTTCAAGGCAGCTTCTTGAGATTCAGTATACATACCTTGAACACGTAAAAATAAATAAATAAAGCAATTTTATAATTTGTTAATGTTCTTCCCATAACCCAAATAATAATAATGCAGATTATAAATTAAATAAACAAGGATATTCCCTTCAGATCATCTTCTTGAGATAAACGTTATGGCATTCATGAGCACATCTACAAACATGTTGTCCCCATGGAGTAACGAGGTATAATTTTCCATGTAGGTAGATCAATATCTTTACAAAAATTTCCTTTTATAATTTAGAATAATAAAATATACCTATTTTTGATTCTAGGGGTGTAATACAGTAAAACCCCGTTAATTCGAACCCCGATAATTCGAAATTTTTTAAAACTTGCAAGTCCCAAATTGTGAATTTCATAGTAAATTAACCCCGATAATTCGAAAACCTCGGTAATTCGTAATATTTTTTAGCCCCTTGCGCCACAAATCAATACATTTTAGTTCGCGTAATTCGAAATTTTTTTGAAATTTGACGAAATTGAAAAAATATTTCGAGTGTTTTCGCAAGTAAGAACGACAAATATGTCAATATCGGGTACTTTCAAATGTCGCGATCTTTATATTAGCATAATAAACATTACGTTTTTGAAATGATTTCTCGAAATATGAAAATCAGATATTTTTCACAAAATTAATGACTTTTTCATGAGTTTTACGATTCTTGGCGTATTTCGAAATAATTCACGGTACCTTATGGAATGCCTCTTTTCAATACATATTGTGTCGCGATCCATAAAATTGGGTAATCCCGTGTATGCTTTCTTCAGTTGGCTGCCTTGATATGCGCGGTTAGTTTAGTTTACGGCGTTTGCGCTAATCCTAAACGCGTTTTAAATTGTTTTTCAAGTTTTAAAATTTGTCTTTAGTTCGATTTTTTTTCTAATCACTGTGTTTGTGTTATTAAAATGTTTAATTTTCTTTGTAAGATGTTATTAGTGATTTATCTTATTGTTTTGCGTATTTATTGACATTTGTATTTCTAGTAACCGTGCTTTGTTGGTTTGAGCCGGAAAAAAGGCGGAATCAACAGTTAAACTCGTATGAAGATTGAAGAAGCGTTCCATAAATTCAAGCATAACTAAAAAAATTTGATTATGGCCATCCATCCATGGAAAAAAAAGGTTTTTTCGCAAGTAAGAAAATATGTCAAATTGCCGCGATCTTTGCGTTAACATAATAAATATTACGTTTTCAAAGTGATTTCTTTAAATATAAACATAAATTTAGCAAAATTAACGGTTTTTCAAGAGTTTTACGATTTTTGGCGAATTTAACAATCGCACCGCGATTTTTTGTGTACTTAAAATTTCGAATTAACGGGAGCCCCTTTAATTCGAAATTAATTTTTTGGGTCCCTTGAATTTCGAATTAACGAGATTTTACTGTATTATATAACTCATACATTTTATTTACATATATGTATTCAGTTCAAGAGTTGCTAATCTAAATAATATGACAAGTGCTACTAAAATATGTATACATATGTACCATTATTTTCTTCTAAGCTAAGGTTGTACTACAGTTTTTAAGAAAATATTACTGCCAGAATTTTAGTAAAATGTCAATTTTGACAAAAAAGTCTGAATTTCGGTACAGAGAGAGTTTTGACCAAAATGTCAGGTAATACTTGTTCTGAGGTCACAATGTAGTGACGGTGTTAACCTAGATAGAAGTAGCAGACAGCCATATTGATGTGCACATCTGCGAGGCTCTCTCGATCCTCGGGCCTAGTGTCTCTGAGACGGGTGTAGGTCTCAAGAGCGCGCCGATAGTCCCCCAGATGAAAGGCACAATAGCCCGTCCATACGTCTGCCCACACGCTGCCCTCACTGCTGCTTTGAAGGAACTAGAAATCATTTATTTTGTTTGAAAAAAAAGTTATCGGTGATTAGATGACGTTTCGAAGATATAATAACATTTATTGACTATTCACCAGATCATGGGACGCAGCCACGTAACATAATATTTATATTCTGTGGATTCAGCCTTATACACCTATATTCGTATTTTGAGAAGTTACTTATAAAAAAAGTAACCTATAAAAACCAAGTTTTTATTATACTCCCTTTCTTTGTAAAATATAACAACAATTAAAGACGAATTAAAACATATAACATAACACTAAACTTACAGTAATTTAATATATTTCTAAAATGTCAGATGTTTTGAGCTTTGATAAGACACTTCGTGCTTTGATGATTAAATTCTAAAAACATTTGTCAGTCAATTTAGATTTTCGAAATTCGTAGTGAAGTACCTATTATGTATACCGACGGAGTAATTCAAATTTAGAAAATATTCCACGACGTTATCGGGCCGCCGTTGCTAGTAATCAAACTAAATTATTAATTTTTTTAACGAAAATTTGATAGATCTTCTTGATCGTCGACACGAGTCTGCTTGCAAAGTTTCAGCTCGATTGGATCACGGGAAAAGGGTTAAAAATCGATCCAAAGTTTTTTCGTCAGATAAGCAGACAAGACGACAAGTAGACAAGCAGACGCTACGAGTTAAAAGAAAGGGAGTAAAAACAGTTGATTTTAAAAGTTTTTGATAGTTTTTGGAATAGGTTTACCGAAAACTATTGAAATTAATTAATTAAAGGATCTCATTTCAATTTTAGCACAGTATGGGAAAGATTAATTAAATCTTACATCCTTTTTACAGAGTACTCCAAAATTAATTGTATTACTGGGCGTATCTATGTAAGCTTTTAGACTGACCTCCAGATAAGTAAGTGCTCCGGTATAATCGCGATTCTCGATGAAGTCTTCAAACTGAGGAACATTCTTTTTGCCCTGAGTCTTCCCCAAAGTGGACGTGCTAAGGCCATCTGTGGCCGGTTTTGATCTAGACAGGATCTAAAACAAGCCATACTGTTTGACAGATTTTCTATAATTATTTTGGAAAGCATGAAAAACTTATATTGAGTATATTTCTCAAAACAGTACACATGTGAGAAGTTGAATATCAAAACCTACGTAACCCTCGAATAAGGAATTCAAAATAAAAAATTCAAATAACATAACATAAATGAAATTTTTGTGTATTTCGAGAGTTATATCAACATTTAAAATGGACTTAAGCATATTTTGAAACAATTGCAATGGATTTAGGTTGCTTTTTAAATTATAGCATTTGGATTTATATTTATTTTGAAGTTATCAGGAGTGTAGTGAAATAAAGTTCTCAGTAATTTAATTAATTTATTTATTCTACTGAATTCGGATATAGGTATATTTTGAAACTCAAGCTGATAACTTCAGATTATAAATAATCTATCAACTTTTAAACTCACCATTATAGAACTGTGACAAGCAATAGTACAATACTGTTTGTTTACAATATTAATTCATTACCATGGTAACTCAACAGCTGTCGCAGCTGTCATTTTGTTGTACCTACTTCAAGCTGATTATTGATCAAACTTCAAATTTTACCGCCAAAAAGCAATTTATGAATATGTGTTAAAAATAAATTAAATCTATTTTTCTAAATAAAATAATATTAATTTCGGTAAATGCCGATTAAGGGAAGTAATTAAATCATTTGAATGAACAAAATTTGTATACGAACAATGTACCTACTTGTATAAAAAATCACATTTAGATCCAAATTGTTTATTGCCATGGTAATGTTATTATACTGTTTACATTGTTTTCCACAAACATTTATTTCATTTAATTACTCTCTATTGAATTCTCTAGCAACATATAGTTAAAAATCGTTATAAAATAATGCTACAGATGAAATCCAATGAAGAAATGAAACGAAGCGGAGATGGAGATGCAACAGCTCTCATCACATCATCCACCACAGGGTCTGTAAAACCATTATATTTATCTTTTCCAGTGAGGACGGAGACCCCCAGATTATGATCTGTTTTTCAATGTCCTCGTTTCCACCTTTCTCTGCTGCCCAGAGTTCGGAGAGCTGTTTCAACAGGATAGCGATGTTTGATCTGATCTGTCAATTGAGTTGGAGATTAACTTATTCACTCAGGCCTTTTACTTTTCCAGTCATTCCGCTTCTCCAGTTAAACTTTTTCTCTGCGGTGATGTGTCAGTATAATCAGACAGTGATGGGGACAGATCGTGGGAATCTACCTTGGATCCTTAACCGCTTCAAAGTGAGGCATTTCTATGCATTACTGTCTAATAGTATTGGTGCTACTAAAGGCGCCAACATTAGCTTTCACTGATCTGCTCTCAATGTCCATGTTACTTCTCCACAGAAGCAGATGGAAAAGCGAGAGATAACTATGCATGCATTTTTAGGCGGCCCTCGTAGCCCAGTGAATATTACACCGGCTTCTCACACTGAGGGTTCTGGGTTCGATTCCCGGTGAGGTCACAATTAATCTATGTTATTTACTCGAGCCTGGATGTTTTGTGATGTATTTCGCTTCTGTAATTGGGCCTATTCAATCAATATAGATCTATTTTTCCAAACCGTTATGGCTTCTAACATAACCATATTCCAGTATGTATCTGGGTTATTGTTCTCCTGTCTTTTTCAAACTTCTTCTTTTGTCATATTTTTGATAAATCTATTATTACAAAAACACTTATACAGCAGACTCCCGCTTATCCAGGATCAAATTACCTGGGATGCAAATTATCCAGGACGAATTTTAAAAGTCATTGAAAAATATTTTTTTAAATAAAAATATCTCATTTCGCCCAAGCAGTCTTTTGGAGTCGAAAACGTCAGCTGCCCATTATGTTCGAAAAGTGATCGATCTCTCAAAACATTTATTTCGTTTTAGTGCTTCATGGGATTTGCTGCGTCCAGTTATCATTGTCACTTGTTTACAATATGCTTAATATGTGATGGCAATATGGCTGGATGTTAACTGTCATAGTTTTTATTTATTTGCACGGTCGATGCAAAATTTCTATATGAGAAACTAAAGTTGCTGGATGATTTTATCGCGCCTTCTGGATGCTCAATGTGGTTTTAAAAGAGGCAATGCATCTGACAAATTGGTACTCAAGATAAAAAATTAATGATGAACAAGCTTAGAGAATTCACCTCTAATTTCAAGCATTTATTGAAACTGAAGTTCTTACGTTAGAGAAAACTTACACAGTTAATTAAATCGGATTGGAAATAACAATTTTCATGAATTTGAAGAAAACCGCAAATTATAAGTGTATTTGGTTTAACCAGGAATTGAATTATCTGAGATACTTTTTCACCATCCATCCCGGATAATCGGGAGTCTACCGCATATAACTATTCATGTAACAATAACATGTGACGAGTTCTTTGCAGTCTTGGAACTGAAACCCTTTCTAATATTGTAATTAATGTTCTACATTGAAATGATACCTATATATCTCATATTATAGTTCAAGATGGCTGGCATCTCGGGAATCCCAGGAGCCCCCCACGGTCTTGGAACCGGAACATCCCCTCATGCAGAAGTTCCAGGAAGCACTCCGCCAATACCTGGTTAAGGAGAATGAAAGAGTAAATTCTGATATAATGGAATTGGTAAGTACCTTTTTGATAATAAAATTGTATTTCTATGAATATGTTGATTATGTACCTATTTAGTGTTCAATACCAACACATATTGAATTTTTTTATTGGTAGATTTTGAATAATAAACTAAAGATATTTGTTACTCTTTAAAGTATTTTGACCAAACATATGTTCCAGAAAAATAACCTCAAGAAGAACAAGAGAGACTACGCTACACAGATGTCTCAAGAGATGTACTCACTGGAACAGGAAGTCCAACAGCAAAGAGTAAGTGTCATGTTAATTTATTTATTTATTTTAATGGTTCATAAACATTGAAAAACACACAACATGATAAAGATAATACAATTATAATTCAATTAGTTAAAAGGCTTTTCATCACTTAAATGTGAACACGGCTAACATAGAGATAAAATAAATGCTAAAACATCTACAAGAATGAAACAGAAAAAAGTGATATTATAGAGTGACGTTGAATAAAGAGATTAAAAAGCTAATTTCACAAGTTTAAAAGGTAAAATAATTCTCTTATATTCATGGAAACTATCGTGGAATATGTCAATGAGGATGTTATGGTTATTTTCTATTTTGTTGTATGACCTCAACATTCTAGATAAAGAATTAAAGGGAGCCATATTGTTATTGTAAGTTGAAAGAGCAAATGTATTATATGTCCTAAGTCGGCGACTAGGAACATTCAAAGTTATGTTTTCTATACAAAATTCTGAATCAATATTGCCATGCATTATATTATATTGGTAAATTAACTCAGCAATTAGTCTTCTAACTTCCAATTTGTCTACATGAAAATATTCTAAGCGCTATGTTGATTTAACAAGTAAATAACTAGTGTAACGGACAGGGTATTTACATTGCCACCAAAACCCTCTGAAAAAATATAAGTAAAATTGTTTCACACTATTTACATATCTGTTAAAATTTTAATGAACCAAATAAACTAGTATTGTGAATGTATTTTCTATCGTGGTCACCTAACCATGAGTCACCTTTCAGAACACCATCCAGCAGTATGAAGATACCCTGGAAAGCGTGGTGAAACTGAGGGAAGAGAGAGAAACCAATATGAAGAAGAACAGAGAACTCTGTAAAGAACGACTGGAAAAACTCAATAGCAAAAAAAGAGACGGTATGCAATAAATTTAGTAAATCTGAAAAATATTCTAAACTACAATTGCTGTACTGCAAGATGGAATGTACCTCATCTCTGAAGTTTAGTAAATACTTGAGTGTTCATATTAATTAAGATAAATTATAGATGTCTCACAGAGATGAAGCTATTTATATGGTAATCATTAAAGGAAAACAGGACTGATGATTTGTATTAACTGGCTTAAGTGATCACTTTACACAATATAATGTTCATCAATACCACCCTAAGAACATCCATACATTATCAATTTTTTTAAAGTTGTGTCCAATATTCTTTATCTATCTTATTTCAAATATTTGCAACTCTGCTATCGCCATCTATGGTCGAAAAATTTTAATTACCATGATATAGTATACATAGATGTCACCGCTCCATGTTTTTTTAGTAATCATATTAGTTATTCCTCACAGACATGGAGCTGGTGGGAGAGCTGGACGCCCTAAACCTGCTGTGTAAGCAGTACGAGTCATGGCAGAATGAGACTGACTGTGACCTGGCTGTAAACCAGCGTGTTTCGGAGAAGATGGCTGTTGAGAAGCAGCAGCTCACTCAACAACAGAAAGATCTGGTGAGGAGAATGGCTCATGCAGTTGTGGTTGGAAGCGTGATGTCTAATAGTCCTTTTTTTAAAATTTTCTATACCTTTGAAGATCTTCAAAAGTCTTAAGACTTTTATATACCTTTAAATTGCGAAAGAATTGTAAGAGGAAGATTATGGAAGGTACTCTCTGGTTATAGGATGAACAGTTAAATTATAAGACATTTAAGAATAAATTAAATACTTTGTATTAAACCACTTTATTGCTATATATTTGTCAACTAGTTTCGGTTGGACTCAACCTTCTTCAGGACAATTATAATATTTATTCTTAAATTATTTATTCTTAAATGTCTTATAATGTCAAGCCACAAAGTATTTTCTTGCTTTGAAAAGTTAAATTATATATGCAAGGGGGCCTTCGTAGCCCAGTGGGCGTGACACTGGCTTCTCACAACGAGGGTTCCGGGTTTGATTCCCGGTGTGGTCACAATCTATGCGATTTACTTAAGCCTGGGTGTTTCGTGATGTGCTTCGCTTCTATAATTGGGCCTCTTGGTCTGGTTAAGCGTAAAAATTAAAAAAAAATTGCTTCTCTCTATGATGAAAATAATTTTGGATTGGATTATTCGCATAGTAGTTTGATATTACAAAAAGTGTCAAACTGGGTTGCATAATGTCTTCGTGGTTGTTTGTAGATAATTGTGTAAAATATTGGAATGTAAAAACATAGAAGTGAAAATGAGCAATTTAATGAGCAATAGGTTAGGTTAGGTTAGGTTAGGTTAAGTTAGATATTAGTGGCAAATAGAGAAGAAGACTCGCAGAGTCTGGTAACCGGAATGTTTGATGTGCGCAAGGAAAGTCATGGTATCCGAGAAGAAGGAAAATTAGACATTGTGTGAAATGCTAGTAGGCAAGGAATGTTTGACAGAAGCAAAGTATGTTTGTTAGAAGAGAAAAGGCTGAGCAAGATATTAAGAGGAAGATGGCTGAAGATATTAAGGTGAACTGTGTTTTTAATTCAATAATTTCTAGTAGGAATATATCTACTGAGGCAACAATAGCGGTACACAATGGACTGCTATTATTCCCTCAATAGCAGAAAAACCTCAGTTTGATATTGCTGCCTTTGCTTTTATACTACTCAAATAATATAATGTCTAATCAAAGATTTTATGATACTTCAGGACGTGATGATGTACAAGCTCACAACGGAGGTATGGAACCTGGAGGGGAAGATCGAGCTCTTGGAAGAGCAGGCCCGGATTAAAGGGGAGGAGAAAGAAGGGGTTAGCGGGCGACTCGCCGACCAGGGGGCTGCGCTTGCCGCATTAGGGATCGAACACACGCGTCTGCTACAAGCCTGGGGCTCTGTCATCACTCATGTACAGCAAAGAGATAATCTCTACACGCGACTCAGTGGGGAGTACACGTTAGTACATGTCTTATGTACTTACGTGTATATGAAACTTATGTATCGAGTGAAAGAAGAGACGATTAGAGGGACTAATGAAATTTACATTGTGTTTTCTTACAGAACTCTCCAGTCAGATTTTCTGGTGCTGAATGCGGAAATTGAGGGAATTAAAAAAGAAATAGAGGAAGCCATGCAGTTACACGAGAACATGACCGTGCAGAAAGACCGAACAGCGTACGATCTGGCTAACTGCCAAAGAATAAGTATAATCTATTCTCTCTTTGTGTTCGTAAACAAATTGGAATTGCAGTTACAATCTATCATGACGTATTTTGAATGATTCCAGGAAAAATTGAGGAAAAGAAAAGAGACAACATAGAAAATTCAATCCAAGAAACAAATGCAGCTCTTGAAATTACTGAAAAAGAACTACAACAAGCTAAAATGGTAAAATTGCATTTATATTTGAAGCAGTAACTTTGTTAAGCATTAAAAATAATCAACTAAAAGAACTTCTACTTTACCATTTGGGTTTTATTTTTTAACAAACCTCTGCCAGCTCAGGTTCATGACTTTATATTCTAATGCCACTTATGTGTATGAATACTTTCAGAATAACTAAACTAATCAAAAATTTCGAATTTTGTTGATAAGTTAATTATTCGCTTTATTCATAACATTGCCTGGGTTCTGATTTCGTTATGCATAATTACAAATAAGGGAGCATGTTCCCGTTGTTTTGTGCGGGTCCTGAATAACAATGATGCATGCAAAATTTGGTTCAGGCAAGAGGACGACGGGATACGTGGAGTATGGTGCGGAGTGGGGTGGTATGTCTTTATTTTCTAGAGGATCCTAAAGTGCAGCTGTTAAAATTTGGAACACATGTCATTCAATATAATATTATACACATTTAGGAGATGCTTCAGATCAGTAATGGGTGAGAGTTTATTGATTTATGCAGGGTTTTTAAGAGAATGCAGAATTTGGAATGGATGGCATTCAACATCGGGAGGAGGGAGTAATCTAGCCAAGGCGAGAGGGGATGGCGCCAATTTATTGTGCGAGGTTCCTAAAGAGTAACTACAAAAAACATGGTCTACATTAATCAATGAATGTAGCTTTGTATAGAGAAGAAATAAGCTTAGTTCTGTATAATATATAAAATCTAAAATGATGGAATGCCAAAATACTTTAAAAATAAAATAACATAAATATAGCACAGATATTCATGGACATGATGCAAGAAATTCAAACGAAATAAGGATTCCTAATACAAAGAAAACAAATACACAAAACTGTTTGTGTTGTAAAGGACTAAAAGAATATTTTCATAAAGAATAATGATGAATGAGAGAATGTAAAAAAAACACAAAAATATAATCATGTTCAAGAAGGAATGCTGATGTCACACGACAGAATAAAAATATAATTATTATGTTAAATTTAATATATATATGTATAGTGAATAATAGTTGATAAATTGTATTATTAACTTAAATAAAATAAAAATATATTGTAATATGTGTATAGATTTGTAGTGACCTACCAACAATGCAAAACATTTGGAGGTTTTACTGCCCAAGCTAATTCTCTACCCAAACAAACTGCTGACACAACGGACTTGTTATCACTTGGAAACAAAGGAGGTCCTACAAAAGTTCGGCAGGCGATAAGCGAGAATAAAAAAGTCACTCTAGGGAGATAGAAGCCGACGCTGTAGTGGCATTCCAGTGGGTCTTCGCCATCGGATCGGGCAGACCTCCACTGCACGCCCAAAAACATTATTTGTTCTTTGTGTTTTAATATTTGTATACTTTAACGTGCTCCCGCTGGAATAAAAACATCTACAAGCAATCATACACTCTTTCATTCCATGTACCTACAGCTTTTCCCCAAAGACTTAAAAATCGACAGCATTTAAAACATGATTATAAATTTTCATATAATTTTAAGATCCTTTGAATGCCTCCATTTAAATTTCAGCAAAACACGGGACTAAACACTAGCATGAAGGTGATTCTGCGAGAAATAGAGAAGCTGACAGAGGCCAAACTTAAGCTGGAGTGGGAGACCCTAGAGCAGCTGCAAGCACGTGTGTGCTGCGACAAGGCCACTCAGGCAACAGCCACCGCTATCAAGAAGCTCAAGGAGGAAGCTCGGAAGATGGTAAGCATTCGAACAACTAACATTACCCTTTAGTGAGTGGGTTGTATAATGAACGTAACGCATTTTTGATCAGTGATGACAAACATATCTCTGCACACACGTCAATCACTTGGTTCCCTGTACAGGAGATAGTGTTGCTGAACAACGAGAACCAGCAGGCTCGCACTCTGCTGTACACGGAGCAGTTCAAGGAGAGGAACATGCACAGCGCCCAGCTGTCAGAAGAGACCAAGAGGGAGGCTGAGGCGCGCGAAGAGGAAGTGAGACGGATGGAGGATGCGATCCGAGACAAGCTGCTCGGAATTGAGAGGAAACAGATCAGTCTGGAAGCGGCAAACAAAAAGATTGCTCTTCTGCTCGAGGCCCTGCAGGTATTTATAACATGTTATTGTTGAATCCTTAAAATTAGCCACTAATACATTCCATCTGCTACTGTGTGGTCACGGCCAGTGTTTTTTGTAAATTTTTTTTTTTTCAGTTAGTAATCTGCTTTTTTCACATGTGGTTTACAATATCTTGGCAGTGTAGTGGTAAGTATTATCCGGCACCTGATTATCCGGAATGCGGATTAACCGAAATGAATTTCAAGTCACTTAAAAAATATTTTTTTAAACGAAAATATTTCAGTGTTCATAAAGCTCAAATACGTGTTTAGAGACGAAAATGATTTTTGAAACTTTTTTGTGTTATTAGACCAACAATGCTTTTGCATTGTTGGTCTAAATTCTCAATAACAGATTAAACGGGACTTTAATTACCCGGGATTTTTTCACAATACCCCGGATAATCAGGGGTCTACTATATTTATTTTGAATATATGAAACGAGAAGTGAATTCATGCATTGTTTGGTTCTCAACAGGGTATCGAGAAGACCCCAGCGCAGCGCAAGGTGGACGAGTTGGAGAAGAACATAGCAAACTCCAGCCAGCAGATCAAGGAACTGCAGCAGGACTGGCTGCGAGCCCAAGGCCGCGTAGTCTCCCTATCGGAACAGCGGCAGCAGCAAGCTGCTGACATAAGTCTCACCAGAAAACGTTAGTTCAAAGTTCGGACGTATGAATGTTTGAGGAGCTTGCAAATGTATACACTAATGTCAATTCTTATTATTTCTGATAATAGAAATCCAAGTACTGGAACACAAGAATATGAAGTTGGAAAACGAGATAAACAAATTGATCCAAGAAGAGGCGGCCATCCAGAGATCGGTGGACGCTCTGCAGGCCCGAGTGGACTCGCTATACCAGCAGAGGAGTGATGACCAGCGACACAGCCAGGAATTAGAGACCGCCTACAACCACCTCACCCTGGAGTACATGGCGCAGCTCAAGGTAGAGGGAATGAATTTTTCAAAAAATTTATCATAGATAACTTTAAAAAATCCATTGGTTGTTGGCGCCAGTTCTTTTTGTGTTATTGTATAAATTCCCTGTCCTGTTCTTTTCCTATCCCATACCCATGCACGAAAAAGACCGAACATAAAAAATGTTGTATACCGCCGTGCGAGGAGTTCTGCCGGCATATGTATGAATGTCACAAGTGCAGTTCGACGCTGTACAGTACACCGCTGTAAAAACCGCACGCAAATCTGCCGCAGAAACACGGATATTATAAATATAAACCTTTTTTTCGCTAGCTAAATTACTGTGCAAGTGCAAGTGCAAAAACTTATACCGCTGAAACACGAACGGAATAAGCCAGGCTCATTTCCGGAATTTGTGTCGCAAACGAGTTGGCGTGGAAACCAGAACCAGCATTGGAGAAGGAGGTATTCGTCAAGGTAGATGCATGAGTCCCTTCCTTCATGATATTCCAGTAAACATCCCCACCACACCAATGGTGTATACTTGGATCAAATATTGTCCTCCAATCTTGGAGATTTGGCAACACAGGTTGGAGTGCATCGGGTAGTTAAATAAAATAAAATAGACAATGATTTACTCAGCTCAAACTCTGTACATACCGGGCCTTCAGAATTTTGAATTCAAAATTTCTTTCATGAACACAAATACCCATGTAGCAATAAGTTATTTTCAAAGTTACAGAAGGATATTTAGGATTAATATTTTTGCAGGATGCTGAAGATGAGACAATGCGAATAGAAGAGGATATCTCGGAACTAGAGGAAGACAAAGAACAGCTCGCTGTAGACTTGCACAAGATACGTAAGGAGGCTCTGTCGTGGCAGAAAATGGTGAGTCAAATGACAAGTCTGTACACATGACATACAGTTTAAAAATGTCATTTTTTACATTGTTTTACAATAATACTTTAATAATTTCAATATGTTTATATTTTCAAGGTGATAATGGCAATGGAAACTAAACAAAAGATTAATGAAGAGAAGGGCTCTGGCAGTGAAACAGAAAAGATGAAATTAGAAATACACAGAATGCAGGTCACTAATCTTTTACTTTAATAATATCTTGTGCAGGTCACATGTTCTCCATTAAAAGGTTACACCTATCTATAAAAAAAATCAGGTGTTTTTTGGGTATATAAAGTAAAGAATAATATATATTAAGAATGACAAGTGTTCTATTGAAAACATGATGCCTCACGTTTGGTATAATTTCTTGAAACATTGATGGATCTGAAATGTTTTAAAAGATTATTGTAGAATAAAGTCATCTCTATGGAGTATAGAGCCATTTTTTTTTTATTTTTGGTGACAAATTGAATTTATGTTACTCATTTTCAGGCAAAATTTTAGTTCTTAATTGTTTCTAAAAAAATGGAAACAAAATAAAAATGGCTTGATAAGCGATAGAAGAAGTATTATGAACATTTCTGAAACAAAATGTAAACTTTTTGAGTTATCGTGCATACAGTTATCGAAAAGGCGGTTTTGAAAATAACGTGTATGAAGTTTTGAAGCATAATGAAGGCAAATCGAAATTATTTTAAAGTAAACTTAGGTTCGATCTGCCCCATATTTTATTCAGCTTGTTTGGTTATCTGAGTGTATGACAATGCTTACATATCCCTCCTATTAGGGTGTGAAGATCAACTCAGACAAAGACTTAAAGCTGCCTCCCTTTTTAACAGATACGCTGAAACTATTAATTACCCTTGCCTGGACCGGCTTTGTGAGGAACCATCATATTAATTACTATAACTTGTCAACGGAATCAAATTTTTTAATATTTTTTATTTATTAGGATAGTATTAGGAATAATAAATAATCAGTAATAAAAAATAAAAATTATTATTTGATGAGTTCAGGTAGGAGCGATCCCTTAATGTTTTATTTATTTATTCAATATATAGTTAAAAATATTGATTATTTTATTTGTATATATCTTCTATTATATTAGTATTTCACCTACATGTTTCGGAAATACCTTTCCATTGTCAGGATACAAATAAAATAATCAATATTTTAAAAAATGTCAATCTACAACGTTGCTCAATCAATTGAAAAAAAAAACATATAGTTACTAAACAAATGATAAATGCAAGAAAGCACACATTAAACATTGAAACTTAAAAGATAGGATACATCAATCTATTTGGTCTCTGAATACCTGAATAAATTGTATTAAAAAAATTGCATGTTTTTTACTGCGTTATGACTGTTCCAAGGTGCGACAAGCCCACTTATCCCGGTTGGCCAACAGACTGTCGGAGGAACTAGCCCAAGGAGTTTCCAGGAGAGAGACGGCAGCCAGCCGGGCGCAGGGAGACCCTCGCAGGAGGCGCCTGGCCCTCCCGCATGCCCTGAGGGACAAAAGGGCAGACATCCGCAAGGTGCAGCAGGTGCGAAAAATTATTTTCTGCGCCTTTCTTTATCTTGCTTGTTTTATTATGACAATAATAAACCTTCCTTAATGACTGTTATTCATTTTAAAATGGAATTTAGAATAACAGATTGTTAGTTAACTTTGTTAAAACCACTACCAGATTTTAGGTCTACCGGTTTCGAGACGTACCCGTCTCTTCGTCAGGACCAACACTACACCACTACATTCACAACATTACACACCTCAACCATAGTATTGTTACACTTCCACCAATAATTGATCACATGCGTGTTAGTTTTGTCAAGGACAAACATGCACTTCACACGGAATTTAGAATTATTTATGTGTGATAAATTTATCGCACATTCACTGACACAGCTCAATGAACTTGAAACTATTATTTCCTTACATTTGGCAGATGTTTATTGGTTTTTGTGACTTTGACCTTATAAAATGGCCAAATATACAAAATATGATAATGGTAATATGATTTTATCTTTGGTTAGGTTTTTAATAATTTTGGGTTAGGTAAATAAAAATAATAGTCTAATAATGTGGTTGTTTTGACTTTGATTGTCTGTAGATGGTGAAGGTCTACATTCAGCAGTTACTATAGCTATCATGCACTAGGGTCATAGGATCCGAATTTATTGTTCGAAATAATTTTTTAACTTTCACAAGTTAGTATCTGGTAAATGTTAACTTCACTAGATGTGAAGAGGGTCAAATTCCTCTGCATTTCTTTGTAAATTGTGCCTGTCACCATCGAAAGATTTGTAAAGAAGCTATGCATCATATTTTAGGAAATAGAGATGAACAAGAGCATGCTTGAGACTCTAGGTAAAGAAGAAGAGTTTCTCCAGAACGAGCTTGATGAAAAAGTCTCAGCCATTGCCAACGAGGAAAGCTACATCGGAAGTATTAAAGTGGAAATAGAAGAAGCGCAGTTGACTAAACAAAAGGTTGGCATTACTTCAAATATCACTCATATATTTTATTGATTAATCATATATTACTATTAATTACTAGACTCATATATGACTGACTATTGATTGATCATATACTATTATTAACAGACTCACCCATGATCATATATTATTATTAATAGACTTGTCTATGATCGATTATTAATGGATAATTTTATCAATCCCGTACGTCTGGTGTTTTGGAATAGTTTAAAATAGTAAATATACACCGTAAGTTGCAACTTAAAAGAATGATACACAAGTTTGATTTATTCGATTGATTGTGGAAAATGAACAAATTAGAGAATATAGATCTGCATGTAACATAGGGATGCGAGATGATTACGTCACGTGGAACGTGTAGTGAGGAGAGTTTGGTAAAGGAAATAGACGAGGCGAGAGTTGAAGGCAGTAAGAATAGAGAACGTCCACGAAAAACTTGGCACAATTAAATATACCAGAATTAGGAGAATAACCTTGTTAAATTATTCAACATCTGAAGCGCATGCTGCCAAATATGCAAAGATGTATGCAAGTGGCAAAAGTAGTGTGGCAGGGTGGAAGTCCATGGTGTTCTATTCTCTCTTTCTATTGACTCCAACATCTTAATTTGATTTCTATCTTCAGATATACTTAAATATTTGCCTCTGCATGGCATTGATATTAAAAAAATCTAACCTTTGTAAAATTTAATGTGAAATAAATACGTGATAGTAATAGTAATCATCATTTCATTGGCACAGAAGCCGACAAAAGCATAACCAAAATGAATTATCGATGATATCTACAGGTATTTTTAATAATTAGAAATCTTTAAGACCTAAGATAAATTCCACGCGTATTTCTCTAGTTTGTTTGTCAAATGGTGGTATAGAATAATTACAAAAAGCAAAAAGTTGTACAAATATGTCCGTTAAAGGCAGCACTTTTTCAGAATTTGGAACGCTTAATCGGATGGCAGCGCTGTGCCCAGAGGTGGGGTTCTGTGGTAGCGGGGCGCGCGCCAGGCGTCAGCCCGGGCGCCACAGCTGAGCTGGATCGACAGAGCCACGTGCGGCGGGTTTTGAGGACAATAGCCTCGGGCCTACTGCAGCAAGAGTCCCTGGGCCCCTTCCACACTCGAATACGCCGCGTACTCGCTACGCTGGAGGGAACCAAGGGAGACGGCGAGGTTCCCGAGAAATTGGTGGCGGGGGACTGTTGTTGCCCACCGCAAGAGAAATGAGTCAATATTTTACTCTAATACTCACTACTGTTTTGTTCTTAAAGCCAATCTCAAATTATTGTGTGTATCTGTGTGACATCTTAATCTTGTGTATCTAACTCGTGAAAAAATAATAAAACATCATTTTTTCAAGGCTTATTTTATATATTTTGTACCCATGTCCATAAATATGAAACTTTTTCCTCTCCTCTTCTAAAATAATCATATTTAATTATATTGTGCAACAAAACCAGTACCGCATATGGTGTACATTCTATATTTAGCCAATACACAAACCACTTTATTTTTAGTGGTCCTTTTTCAGCTTAGTTGTATTTGTATGTACATATTTAAATCATTTTAGAACATATCTGATTTGGTATTTGTTGCTTTAATTTGTTAAATGAGTTTGTACAGTGGTGCAACAATTTCATTTTTCATAATAAATTTTCAACATGAAAAATAGGACTCGCGGAAAAATGGCTGTGCATTGGTTATTTTTTATTTGTAAGCTAATGTAAATAAAATGCACATGTATTTTATTTACATTTACTAACAAATAAAAGTATTGAAATCTGAAAGAAGTAGTTAATAAATTAAGGAAATGAGTCAGGTCAAAATGACTGAGTGACTGTCATTTCAGAATGAGGTCAGTATTTACGAAGCACCCTATCATTCCTTGTCTCACCTCTCCCACCCTGTTCTCACACCAACTCCAGCCGGCAAACTACTCATGATGATATGAAAAACGGGAATGTATTTGGTAATAATTTTTAATAAAATATTTAACAGCTGTATAACTAATTAAAATAAACATAATGCTCTTTATACAAAATATATCTTTGTAAGATAAAGATAACAATTTTTTACTTCCAAGGTTTTAGTTTATAACATCTTATTGCGGTGTGGACCCCCTTACCAGCTTCCTGCTGATATGGACACATGTATTCATGTCTAATAAAATAGTTAACTATTTATCATTTAACTCCAGGTGCTAATCATAACACAAAGAATGCAGTTTAATATAATTCTTCATCAGGTACACAAATTATAACTATCTCTGTAGTTACGAATTCCAGCACATTGAAAGAATAAACTTTTTTTTAAATGGCCAGATTAATTTTGGCGAACGAATGCATCTATTCTGGAAGGGATAGAGCTATATTTTGTATTAAATCTCGAATCCAGTACATTCTAAATTAATACTTTTTTTTCATTTAAAAAAGACAATCGAATTAGTATGTGTAAGCCATGCGTACGGTCACATTGTTCCGTTGTGTTGGTATTTATAACCGTAAACACCAACACAACGAAACAGAGTGCATTGTACGTACGGTTTCCACATACAAATTCAATCGTCTTTCACGGAAAGATCTATAATCCTCGGTGACTGCGTTCAAAACATTTAATTTTTTTTAATATTGCTGCCTTTACTTTTATACCCCTTAAATTATGCGGTGACCGGATGACTGCACAAGCAAATATATACAAAGGGATATAAATAAATATAATATTATTAGATTAAGTCACGCCCCGCCCCACAATGTAGAGTCGCAGCAGAATACCTGTGTGCAGTTGTCACGGAATCAAATAGCATAATCAATCGTCATAAATTAGAAGTAAAATGCCTAACTCATCAAGAATCTTTGTCACTATTGACAAATTGGCACTGAGACTCACAGTAACATAGCATAACATAACTTAAGCTAGGAGGTAAACGGACTCATATCTTTAACATAGTGATGTATTTTGATTGGGTGCATAGTAACCATTATTTGAGATTTGTATCTGATTTTATCGACGATTGGCAACTGATTTTTATCAATTCGGCAGGCAATCAGGTGTACTAAATAACAGTCATATTTCACTTACCAATCATCAGTACAATCAGATACAAATCTCAAATAACTGTACGATGAATACCGTTTAAAATAATGGTTTGACCACACTACTTTAACCACATATTCATTTTTTTATACAACTTGATATATCTATAACTTCTTCGCCGAGTGGTCTTGGGAGACCTTGCTCTCGTGCGCCGTCTTCTGGTGCCGATTGCGGTGGTCCGTCCTGCCGAACTTCACCCCGCAGTACTTGCAGGGGTGGATCTTCTCCTTGGTGTGGGAGATCATGTGCGTGTTCAGAGCTCTGGAATACAAAATCTATTTATTTTCTAATTCAATTCTAGTGACTCCCTAGGGATTATGATCCCAGAATTGAAAAACCTTAATCCCAAGATTTTTGGGATAGAAAAAATTATTTTAAAAGGGTATAGTGGCCATTGCATCCCGGAATTATCTAATTTGTTAGCGCGCTGTGTCCAGGTCTAGCAGCACTTTGTTGTTTGTGTCCACTTCAGTATATATAACCTAATGTTCCTATAAAATAATAATACTAATGCATATAATGGAAATGATATCTGGAATCGGCTAAAATAGCAATAAAAAAAAAATCCTAATTTTATAATCCTCATTATAAAATAAAAATTATTGTCAAATAATAAAATAATATTGAAAGCAATCGTAAAACTGCAGTTTGGCACATGTATCTAAAAAAAGTATCAAAAAAAAAAATGAAACAAAAAAAAATCTATAAGTACTAACTATAACTATAAAAAACTATGAGTGAGGTGGAAATGCAGTCATATGGCAAATCAATATAATAATTTAGTGAAAAATGAATAAATTAGGAGCATGTGTAAATGTTAAGCCGTTTACAGTAATGTCAATAAAATAAAGAAAGACGCTGTGATGATTTGGTCATGTGGAAAGTATGAGCGAGAAGATGGTAAAGAAAGCATGGTGACCGAGACCTGTGGTGAATTCTAACTACAACACGCTAGCGGGCCATCCAATCAAAAGTCCAGAACTAGTGGTGTGACTTCGTGCTGCCCACGCCATGTTCCTTCAACTATACCTTGCTTGATTGGTTTTTTTTTATAGAGATGCAAACTCGAAAAACATATATCAATATTTTTATTATTCTCAAATCAGCTAAATGCTTGTGCTATATGGGATAAGTGTAAAAGGCAACGGTAAAGTATAAGTATAAGTGTAAAGTGCGTAATATGTACTTCAAAAAGAATATGGGATAAGTGTAAAAGGCAACGGGTAAGGTGAGCGAAAAATCTGGCTTGATCATCTAAAATTGCGAAATTCATAAATGTAAATTATCTAAGTAATTCCCGGGTGAAAAATAATATATCCTGTCTATTTTTGAGTGTCTGGGTAGTAATCACCAAATAAGGCGGATGGTCATAAATCTACATATTGTCTGTTTTTTAGTGTTGGGATAGCAATCACCAAAATAACAATTGTTTTTATCGAAACAAGAGAATTCTTCGAGATGTTGACAGACACGCACTCACCCCTTGTCGATGAAACTTTTGCTGCAGACGGAGCAGGTGGCTCGCTTGACTCCTTCGTGCCTCAGCTTGTGCATGAGCAAGGCTGAGGATGTGGAGAAACTCTTTCCGCAATCCTTGATGATGCACTTGTAGTTCTTCTCTTTTGTGTGTGTCCTATAAAAAATATCTATACTAGAATGCCACCAGTATAAATTGGTGTGCGAGGGAGGGCGTCCGTGTCACGAAACAGAAGTTTCCCGGCTGTAAATTTATTACACAATACATAATATACAGAGTGTCCGGTACATTGACAAATATATTTTATATTATAATAGAAATTTGGTCGGGCAACACTAAAGAAACAAACCAGTAATAGCGACCGCTCTGTCTAGAGTTCTGTCAGACGGTAATATTGGTCCATTATTTGCTTTTTCAGCTTCCCAAAACTTTAAAACTACGTTGGCAATTGTCCTTGCACCACCTGCAAGGTGTTGCAAGACTGTTTTGGACATAATTCAGTGTATATTCGAAATCAAGATGTCACAGCTCACGCGCAAAGACGAGATTGAACTGAATGGCAGGGCGAGGGGTTATCGCCGGGGTCGTCGCACGCCAATTTACGTTGGGCAAGCTATATAATACAAATCATTAAATATATTGATATCTAGAAGACATATCACGTGAACAATAATACCAAATTTTAAACTGACAACCAGCAGTAAAGGCAAGAGTGTAGATATACCTTATATGTATGCTGAGATGGTCTGAGGAAAAAAATCCTTTGGAGCAATATTGGCAGATGTTCTTCTTCTCCTTCTCGTGCACCCTTCTTCTGTAATAATTATTACTTGTTTTAATGGTTGCTTGTGGCATAAATAATTACACTATTAATGCTCATGTGACTAATTACTTCAGTGGTTTTTCATGGAGAAAATAATTGCATTAATTAATGATTGCTCACAGATAAATAATTACTTTAATAGTTGCTCATGAATTAAAAAAACCAACCCATTAAAATAAAGTATTGTGTGTTTTGGTTATTTTTACTAATATTTTTATTAATGTTCGGATTGGAGGCTCTAGTGGTGAGGCATCAAAAAATATACTCAAATCTCTTAGATAGATGCTCATGGAGGATACAATCACATTAATACTTGCTCTTGCAAGTTTTACTTGAACTTGGCTCACCTGTGGTAGGTGCTGAGGGCCTTGGTCCGGAAGCACTTCCCGCAGACAGAGCAGGGGAAGGCCTTCTCCCGAGTGTGCTCGGACACATGGTAGGACAGCTGCGCCGGTGTGGCAAATCTCGCGCCGCACATGACGCACGCGTGGTTCTTGGGGCGGTCAGAGTGTCGAATGCGGTTGTGATCGGTGCCGCGCTTGTAGTCTGAGAGGGAAATCAGAAATTAAACAAAAACACACCCTGTTCCACCCTATAAAGACTTCCATACACGTTTCTCATATAAATAGCTTTGTCTGTGTGAGACTTATATAATTTATCTTAATTAAACGAGACTTACAATACAATCCGACAAGTCATATCCACACAAGTGTTAAAGAAACATTTGGAAAAAATTATGGCAAAAAAAAACTGGAATATCTCAAAACACGTTTGGTTAAGATGCAGGTATTATAAAACAGCATACCAACACATTGCTCAACCATTTGATTGCAAAGATGGTTCAATCTGAGATACGCACCCAACGCACCGGAAGTGGGGATAGCGGCCACAGCGTAGGGGCTTTCACTTCTCTATTCCATCGAGACAATAGCTTTCACTTCACCTCGTACGAAAATTGTGATTGCACCTGTACTGAATGAATCGAGTGTCTTCAGGTACTTCTAAGTTCACTCCACTGCCTCAATTCCTTCCATTCCTCACTAAAGCCAAGATGAATAATGATGAAGAAGTTCATTAAAAACGTGGAGCAGGTTTGTGTGGACTTGAGAATTTCTTGCGGTACCAATATCACACCAGAAAATGCTGGATATAAAAGTTTTAGATAACTCACTGACCATTTGACTGCAGATATGAACTTGTGGTGGACAGGCTCTAATTGCCATCTAGTGGTGCGATAGGAAGCTTAGAAGACGAAAACTTAGCCTCGGTAACACCAGAAGGGCTCAGTGAAAATCATCAAGGAGCCTGTCTCTCTCATACCACGGACTTGTGTAGGCAACCTTTTCTCAAAGCCACTAAATACTTTAGATAGTAGTACACGACTCAAACACTTTAAATAGTAGTGAATGACTCATTCTTACTACAGATCTATCGGTGAAGCAAAAATGCATGACTCACTTTTGTTGCAAATTTGACAGAAGTAGGATCCACCGAGGTGGTTGACGGCGTGATGTTTCTTGAGAGAGCTGGGACTCAGGAACAAGCGTGGACAGTCGGGGCAGGGCAGGCGCCTGCGGTCACTCCGATGCGTAATGGCATGACCGCGCATGTCTCCAACGTGCTTCCCGCACACCTCGCACATTCCCCCGGGGCTTTTCTTACCGGTGCTCTTTCTCTTCCCGGTGCTCTTTCTCCTCCCGACTGCAACAAGACGTCTCCACTTTCTTATAAATTTATATTAAAACAAGGTTGATAACTTTTCAAATTGGGTAGGTTTTAATAATACCATAAAGAATGAATATAACCTCTTCAAATTCTCTTTGTGGCACTATTTTATAAATAAAATAATTTTAACTGTAAAAATTCAACATGTTTCGGGACAATGAATGTACTAAAATTATATATTGTGGGATGGATTAGTATTGGCGTGGTCACAAATTAAGTAGTTATACTGGAAACAGGTTTAAGACAGGACTATTTACAAAGTTTTTGGATTGTTTATAATATTTAAGTTTTTATTAAACTTTTCCTAATTTCTAATATTTCTAGGTTATCCAAGTGAAAACCCCTAGTATTAGGGTGTAAAATATTGAAACCAGTATTTATATAGAAAATCAAATCATGTGATTAGATTCTATTAGATGGTTCGCAAATTATGAATAATAAAAACAGATTATCTCAAATGTTCATTGACTACAAATTTCAAAATTTCTTGAAAACCTATGTAAAAATAGTAACAATCCTTACAATATAACAGATAAATGCCGGTGTTTTTCATTTTCAGTTCCTTATCATTTTTATTTAAAATATAATTTTACAATTTGTTATTCTTATAATATGTAGCTGTATTGTACTTGGAATTTTTTTACAAATATATTTTATTTAATATGCAGTTAATTAATTTGGGGTTACACAGTAAAACCCCGATAATTTTAAATTTGTCATAATTCAAAAAATTTAAAATACAAATTCTAAAACATTATTGTCACAGTAAAATAACCCCGATAATTCGAAAACCCCGGTAATTCATACTTCATAATAATTTTTAGACCCTTGAACTATATATCAATACATTTTATGTGACATAAATAAAAAAAATTAATAAAAAGTAATAATGCAAGCGGCTCTTTGATTGCGCTGTTTTTTTTGTGTCGTTTATCCTACTATATCAATTGCAGTCATAGTATGTAATTGAATCTGGAATGTAACTTGCCATATTTAAGGCTTTCCTATATTTAACACTGTAATACATGTTATTATACATATTAAACTTCCTTGTATTCTATTAAGCTCACATCAATTAAGAATCTAACCCCCAGTGAGATAATAAAACCATTCGGGCAATCTAATCAATGTGCTCACCATTTTCCTTTCCTTTACGCGACTGTCGTGGTGGCCGCTTTACTCTGGCCGTAACTTCAGACAGTATCCGGGCACCTGGGAAGTAAACATTTCCGCATTAACTCTTGATTCTTGTGATAAGACATTATAACTCCGCTCTACACGGATAGTCAAACTTTGAAGTCATACTTTTTAGAGTCGCGTATACTCTCCACATGAATATTCTGAAAATATGACCACATAATTTGGCTGTCTCCCGGGGCAAGGCTACTACTACACCTGACCATCTGATCACTAGACTAAATGAGCAAAATATCTTCACTTCGACAAAGCATAAATAGTACAGAACTGGAACCTTTTATTCAGAGCCAATTGATACAGTAAAAACTTGAACCTCGATAATTCAAAATTCATAAAAATTCTAAATTTTTATAAAATGTTAATTTCATAGTCGATTAACCTTAATAATTCGAAAACCTCGATAATTCGTAACTCAAGATGATTTTTAGACCCTTGCGCCATAAATCAATACATTTTAAGTCACATAATTTGATTTTTTTTTAAAGTTATTAAAAAATTGAATAACTTTTTGATTGCGCATACCTGTGTGGGGGATGTTAGTTATGTATGTTAGTTTTCACAAATTAATAATTATGTCTAATCACAAAGTTAACTCTATAAACATCAGAAAAAAAATGTCCTATATGTATTTCGCGGTACCTTGTAGAATCTACTTTATCTATACAAATTATGTCACCATCCTTAAAATTGGGGAATCCAATGCTATCTTCAGTTGGCTGCCTTGAAATGTGTGAATAGTTTTAGTTTGCAGTAGTCCAACAAGATAAAAATTATTTTTCAGATTTTGAAATTCCTATGTTGTTTGATTCTTTTATCTAATAATTATATTTAAGTTATTAAAATGTTTAATTTTCTTTGGGAGAAGATTTTACTGGCGTATCTTGTCATTTCTGACTTCTTGTCTCACTCATTTATGAACGATTGTATTTCTAATAATTCTGCTCTGAGTACAAAAAAAGCGGAATCAAAAGATAAAATCAAGTAAACTTTGAAGAAGCCTTCTGTAAATTTAAAGATAACTGTTAACATTTTTGATTACAGCCAATCAAACCTGATGAAATGGAAGTCGGAACAGAAAATATGTCAATATCACATACTTTAGCAATAGAAACGTTGAGATTTTTTGTTGAGACGTTGAGAGAAAAATCAGATTTTCATAATTATTACTTAAAATATGTGAAAATGCACATGTATTTCATAAAATTAAAGGCTTTTTTCACAAGTTTCGCATCACATTTTTTCTACTTAAATTTTGAATTATCGGGGTTCTGCATAATTCAAAATGTTTTTTTTGTTTGGGTCCCATATATTTCGGATTGACGAAGTTCTACTGTATATGTATTTGACTGTATATTAACTGTACAGCAGAGAAGTTAAATGACTAGTTCCCAGATAGATCGATCGATCTGGAAAGGACTGGAAGCACTCTGAAGGGACAAGCACCTTGTTCTGCACTTGTTAATTCATTATTTCACTAAACTTAACCATTATGTTTGCTCTGTAAGTAGCAAATAATTTGTAATACGTAAGTATGACTCAATTGAAGCCTTCATGAATTATCAATAAATAAATAGTAATTATCAAATTCAATAATACGAAACAAGACTAACCGTCATTATTCTCGTCAATTGTTTCAGGAGTGAGATCCACTTTGAGACCTTCCACAAATATTAAAGGAAGATCGTCATCATCGTCGTAATCGGAATCACCAGTCAGCTGAAAGCCGACGGGAGTATCCGTACCACTCTCTCGGTCAGTGTACAGATTTGAGCTGATTTCATTTTTAACATCTAGCTGGGACTCGTCCACTTCCAGATGAGCGGCGTCAAAGTCCAGCTCCAGCAGAGAATCCACGCTCTCCGCGGCCTCGTTTTTAATTTCATTTTCCGTTTTTATTTCATTCTTCAGCTCATCTTTCACCGTATTCAATTCCTCGTTTGAATACTCCGAGAAGTAGATTAAAAGCTTTTTGTAGGAATGTTCGGCCAGGAGCTTCAGCCGGTACGCAGAGGATAGTTTAGAGAAACACTTCTGACAAATCTTCGGCGGCAGGCCGTCCCCCTGCACTGCCTGAAAATATTTCAATTAAATAAAAATTAAATCAGCTGTTAACGTTTGTAATATTCACACTGTGATGTTTATAGAATCGTCTAAACAAGTAATGTTCATTACATGCAAAGCTGGCACAACTGTCTTCACCGGGACTAATTGTTGGACAGGAGAACATGGAAAAGAGATAAGGGAAATATCTTAAATGAAGAGCTATTTTTGATTCAAGGCGGCACATTCACTGCAAATGTATATTTTGGCATTTTTTTTTTACGAAAATGTGGATTTTTATTATTAATTTATATCAGAAATATATGATAGAGAGCAATTGTTTAAGGCGATAACTTAGATAGAACCATTGTTCTTATATAAAAGAAACTGAACATAAGTTACAATAATTTAAAAAAATATAAAAATTAATCGACAGGCCGCGGCCGAAAAAATCGTTTTTAGTGTTCTAGAGCGAACAAAGTTTTAATTAATATTTGTATGTTGGCATAATATGTTTTTTAATATGTATAAAGTTTACTTAATTATATAGAATCTGTATTGAGGTAATTAAGAAATATACAATGTTAATAAAGTTATAGGCTTTTAAATTTGAAAGAAATTTTTACATTTTTTGATGATTTTCAAAAGCTTTTTTTCATATAAAGAGATGATTTTAAACAATATATTGTATTTACTCCTGCACTTTGAGACTTCAAGCGTTATTTAAAAATTAGTTTTTTTATTGAAAACATGTTCATTAATACGTAAAAATAAAAATTCTAAAGTGTGAAATATGTCAACAAATGAAGCAGTTTTGAAATCAGATTCCGCATGCCGTTGGTAGAGGCGGATGCTCTTTCGTGGCCCATTTACTTTTGGAATAATCCAAGACTATGGTCCCGTTGTTCATACAATGAAAATAAGTATTTCACTAATGTCCTGTTAATTTAATCTAACTAAAATAATCGTAATCTAAATTAAACAAACCAAACCTAATAACCTAACCTAACTTCATATATTGCCTATGAAATGTCAAAATATGCACATTTGTTATTAACACATTCAACAATATAGTGAAATAATCATTTTCGTTGTATATGCAATGGGACCATTATCTTGGATTTAGCCTATATTCGAAAGCAATCTATTCATCGCAGATAATAAGTTTTTTTTAACTAGTATTATATTAATTTGCTTCTCTACTTATAATTCTACATCAGTTTCTCTGTCCTGATGCGTGATTTGGTGACTTTGTAGTCTTGAGGCTTGGATCGATATTCTCATCGAAAGATATCGATCATGTCGGAAGCCGCAGACAGCACAGTCTTATACCTTTTTTGGGAGAATATTCTGGAAGTATTCGCAAATGTCTATAAATAGAGGGAGAGACGCGATTTTTAACACTCTCCTCGTAGACCTCGTTCATCCAGTGTTTTATAACTAGTCTTAAGTTTTTATTAAAAAGTATTGTTAAAAATCTGTATATTCAAAAATTAAATAAATCTTGTAAGTATATTCCAAATTCTTCTTTTTATTCTCTGCTTCCCGAATTATATATATATATTCCAATATTTAGATACCCCAGTATTTAAATTTTGGTGGTGACCCCTTAAATAAAATAAAGCCTATAAAAAACAAAAAATAAAAAATAAACACTCTGTCCCCACCCACATTGATGACCCCGACTACAACAGAACACATTAAATTCTTTTTAAGATTAAATCCAAAAATTCAAATTATTCGCGCGAAGCATACCTACCTTCAGTAGTAACAAAATTTCATTGCGTATCACATTCTGCCAAATACCCAGTCATTAAAACCGTAATATAAATTAATTAGATACAACAAAAGGAAACAGATAAAAAAAGGATTTGGAATTGTATATTAATTTTTAATAATTGTGTCTATTTTGAACTTGATATAGTAATATTTATGTTAAAGCGGGGCCTACGACGAGAGTCAAGTTTCCAACCAATATGGTAAGAGTGAATTATTTATTTATTAATCAATTCAGTTGCTTTCACGGAAACTTAATATAATCATACTTTCTTTGCCTAATTATTAATTTTACATGTTTATATATATATATAGATTTAAGACATTTTAGATTATTAATTTAAGCTTATTTTTGCCATGTCAAAAAAGATGCCAAAAAAAAAATACACAGCAGGCGACGCCATTTTTAGAAATGTTACGTCGGCAGAGCCGTGAGCGTGTACAGTTTAATATTCTTTTAAAGTAAAAATTTTTGGAAATATCTATACTAATACGAGTAAGTGGTTATCTAAAAAGTTTGTGTTTATGTTATGAAGGCCTTGCTATATTGGCGGAGATATCATTGTCATTTGTAAAGTCAACTAAGATATTAATTTATGACATAGTTTTTAAAATATAGATAAATTATTATTATTATTATTATTATTATGTTGTTGTATGGTTGTTTATTATCTTTTTGATTCAATACATATTGTTGTAGTACTTTTTTTGTATTCTAGATAAAAATTATTTGAATTTAATTAATTAAAAACGGCGTTTCGAAATGCTCATCCAACAATATAAATTGTTTACTTTTGAATAAATGTAAACAAACCCACCGACAAGGAAAACATCGCGGTCATCATTTCACTGCAGGACACTTGTATCGAGCTGTGGAACATATTAGTCAAAAAGATATCGCTAACTGCACAGTTCTTCAGGCACAAGCGACACGTGTATTCTACATTTATATCCATTTTAATTAATATTTTGAACCATAACAAGAATCTGACATTAAAATGACAGTTGTAACCATAGAAAAGAGACATATGTTGTAGCATGCATAGAAATGTAACCACAACCAATTGACCAAGTCTGTTGTCCATGGAATTGTCATTAGTTTTGTAAATCCATAGATGGTAAGTTAGCTATAAATGTGTCAAAACTGTCAAATGTCAAATATTTTACTACCTATGTTGTTTAGAAGCCAAGAAGATGACTTTTTGATGTTTTTAAAATGTTTAACCTATGATTTAATAAAGTAATATGGATATAGATATTAATTTGACATGTAGAATATGCTTGGAAAACTGTGCAGTCAGTAATATATTTTCTAATAAAGGAGTTTCAAAAGGAAAAACTTGTCATGAAATTATGAAAACATTGTTCTCGTTTCCGGTTCGTCCTATATATTTCTTTTTAATCATTCCACCCATTTTAACGTCGATTCATTTAATATAATTTATGCGTTTTCATTAATAATCT
The DNA here is from genome assembly GCA_016648135.1 of Agrypnia vestita. Lineage (NCBI taxonomy): Eukaryota > Metazoa > Arthropoda > Insecta > Trichoptera > Phryganeidae > Agrypnia > Agrypnia vestita. Next base: position 190,247 of record JADDOH010023763.1, on the reverse strand, counting down.
TATAAAATATGCTTCATAATTTTTGTAAGATTATTAATTAACTGCTAATAATATTTATTTTATAAAATTTAACTAGAATATATTTTTCATCAGATATTTCAAGGCGACGGTCTCCCGCCAAATATTTGCAAGAAATGTCACGCCAAGCTGTGGTCCGCCTACAAGCTGACAGTCCTGGCAGAAGACTCCAACAGAAAACTTGTAGATTTCCACTCTCGGGCGACCGGTGACATGAAAGATGACCCAGATGCCGCAATCAAGTTGAAGCGCGAGAAGATCGAGTTTGAGTACGACGATACCCACGCGGAGGAAATCTTCAGCGGTGAGACTAACCTGACGGATGATATAAAACTTGAAAAAGATGAGCCTGCCGAATCGGAAGATGACGACACACCACTGAGGACGGTGAAAGCTACATGGCAGAATAGTGCTGAAGACTTAGGCGATTGTGGTAAGTAATTTTTTTTTTAAATAAAAAGAGATGTGAACACAATACATGTCACATCAATATTCTTAATATTTTCAAACTAAACTAAACGCTCGTGCTATGAAAATGGGACTAACTTGCTGGTCTGGACTGAGATTCGAACCCCTGACCTTTGGATCACGAGGCGAGAGTCCTAACTACAAGACCAACAAGCCAGTCTTTTGCCCAAGCTACTCTGTCCTGTAGTATTATGATACTGCGATAATGCGCTAACCCTGCTGATCATGAATCAAAGAAGTGATTTACCTATTATTAACATCTATTATAACAGAAAGCAATCTCTGTGGCACTTGTGTGTATATTTTTTACGAATTTTTTTCTTAAATATTTTTTTCAAAAAAAAAATTTACAGAAATTCTTTTTTTCTGAAAAAAAAATTTTTACGGAATTTCTTTTTACAATTTTTTTTTTGTTTTATGAAAATTTTGTTTTTAATAAAATAAATGAATACTTATTCCTTGGGAACCGACATGTAAAAGTACCGTCATTTTTGACGGGTTACAGCTAGTATTATATAAAATCTGTTACGTGACATACAATGTGTCACGAGTTGCCCTCCAATGTTTGAATTAACCTCAATTTATGTTTTAAAGTTTCAATTCAGTTCATATTTAATGAATATTTATCTTAGGAGATATTTACTGTTTTATTAGGCTTATTCGCGTAGCATGACCTTGGCATTTAATTTAATACCAAGCCCATAATGTATGCTTCGCAGGAGCCCAGAGCATAAAGACTATAATAAAGAAGAAACGCGGAAGAAGGAAGACAAATGAGGGAAAGAGAGGCCGGGAGGGTCCCACCGTGTGCGACCTGTGCGGGAAGCTGGTAGCCGACATTTCCATCCATAAGCGTGTGCACTCGGCCGCCAGGAAACAAATCCCTTGCGGGGACTGCCCCAAGGTGTTCACCAACCACAGCGGGCGCCGGCGCCATCGCGCTGTTCATCACCTGGGCCTGTCCTACTATTGTCAGCTCTGTAACAAATGTAACAATTAACTGTATTTCATTTTTACGTATGCAAGTAGTTCGGTGTTCATTATTTCTTTTAGGAAGATTCTGCATAAAAGAATAATTTATTGTAAATACATTTATTGCAATTTATTATAAAATAATCATAAAAACAGGGGTGAAAATATTAAATAAAAATAATAAAAGTTTAAAATTAAATAATTTAGAAATTTTTTACATTAGGGAAGCGGTGAATAATAAAGCACCTCTAATAAACAACCAAATCAATTTTCCATACAACCCTTTCTTCAATTCAATTTAACTTTCACAAAAGATTTTGTAACACCCACTTTAGATCCCGCCCCCTCTCACTCCCTCTCCCTCGTAGATTCCTGATCTTTCTGTAGGCAAGTTAGTGCATGCTTGTCTTTGAAAAGATTAACATGCATGTGATAAATATTGGTAAAAGGTTAACAATATTATGGTTGTGGTGTATAGTGTTGTGAACATAGTAGTGTAGTGTTGGTCCTGACGAAGAGACTGGTACGTCTCGAAACCGGTAGACCTGAAATCTGGTAGTGGTTTATACTAATTTAACTAACACTCTGTTAGAATGTCTTACCACAAAGTTATTGCTTTAAATATTATAAATGTTAATAATACAATTTATTGTGTTCACACTTATCACTTACGAGTTCGCAGCGGGCACTATTATTAGCACAACTCTCGCACAACTTTAAATTAACTTTAACAATCGAGTATAACATTAAAATCTTATAGAATGCTTAATAAAGTGAACTATTTCAGCATTCAAACGTGGTGAGGATCACCGGAGGGCTGTGCACCCAACCAAACCAAAGGACTTCCTGTGCGTCCTGTGCGACAAAAGATTCTACACACAGACAGAGCTCAACCGCCATGTTAAATACCACACGGAAGAAAGACCCTTCTCCTGTCCTGTCTGTCACAAGGATTTCCGAACCCAAACACTCTGCGACTACCACAGGTTCTGTATTCATCATATGCCGTGCAATGGGTATAAACTTAGGTTATTCTGTGACCGACTATATACGTATATTGAAAAAATATATATATGCATATACCTATAAGGGTATACACATTTTTTAAAATTTTTAACTATATATAAGGAACTATTTTGAGTAGCTTCAATCCACAAAAATAACTGCACTATAAAAAAAATATTGTAAACAATATTTCCTAAATAAATAAATATTTTATATAGGTATAGCTAATACGGCGAAAAATTTCAATATATTTCGAAGACGATTTATATATAATTAAATCGGGAACAATACTAATTTCAGATATACGTTTCTTTTCACAAAAATAAATCAAACATTTTATGATATCATTATGATATGACAGGTGATGATGATATTTGTCGTTTTCGTATTTACATTTACCATAGAAAAGACATAAAATGTACACCAAAAGTTTTGGGTGGAATTTGTAAAAAATAACATTTCCGCATGACATGCACCTGGCATAGGACCTTTTGAAGAAGGACGCTATTACACAAAACTCGCAGCATTAAAAATACACAGTTTTTTTCTCGACTTAACTATATCTGTGGAACAAATTGGTTGGCGAAATAAATGAAGAATTGACATGAAGTTAGCACAGAAAAGTCGAAAATGAAACTTCTAGTCGTAGGACGGAGGAATTACGGCTAGAATTTTAATTCGAAAAAAACAGATACGTCACGTTAAATGGAAACGTCAGAAATAAAACTTCTAGCCGTAGGACGAATTACAGCCAGAATTTTAAATCAACTTTTTCTTAAGATAAAGATTATTTAATTAATATTTGTTTGTCAGAATCTTTACTAATGCACAGCTTTTTTGCTTGTATACGCTGCACGCCACTTGTATTCATGTACATTTGAAATTATTTAGTTACACCGTATTATATTTTTTAAATTTAACAATTACAAAACACATCATCTTTCATACTATAGCAAATGTTCATATAAAGAATGGCTTACTGTTGTCTGCTCTAGGCGGAGCGTCCACGAAAAGGAGCGGACGATACGATGCGAGCACTGCCCCAAATCGTTCTTCAACAGAGCTGAATTAAACAAACACAAGAAGTAATTATGATTTTTCATCATTCAAGGCATTATTTTCTTAAATTAACTACTGTAGTTTTTAATTTAGTCCTTTGGAGATATTAAATTTTGTACGTAATTCATTTATAACTATTATCCGTTAGTATTTTGTAGTTTAAGAATTTTGAATTGATGGAAAGGCAGATATTTTAAATACTCACCTTTTATCAAAAAATTAAATTAATAAGTTATTGTATATTTGTCCTGATGAAGATGCTGTGATATTGAAACTGGCCTACGAAAAATAATCAGTGTGGCTTTTGCAGTTTGTTAATCTTTTTTTTTTAATTAATTAAGGCTACTGTGAGATATTTTAGAATTGGAACATTGTAGCGCTTCTGTTTTAGTCTCTGGCTGAGATTTCTGAATTGTCTGAATCGCAATCAACCAAGTAGATATTTCCCCTTGACCACAATGATCTTCTATCTGAAGAGAAGTGTTCTTCTCTTGCACACAAAACAATTAATTGTTTGATCCTTCAAAATCTGAAGGGGATATTCCTTTTGTCACAGATATCACAAAATGAGTCACAACAAGGGTTAGAAAATAAGGAGACACTTATCCTCTCAGCTTTTCTTTATTTTATTCATAAAATCCTTTATTTTATTCATAAAACCATAGAAAAAAGATATAGAGGTCCATCCAGCTTATTTTGAGTCTTATTCTATAGATCCACATCAAAAATCCACAGCAAAAGCAATGGGCGCGAGCAAATTCCAGCGGTGGCTACTACAGCCTTAGCAGCAAGCTCAACTGCTAGTATTATCGTCATATACAAAATGATCTTGTTTGTCACAGATGCCACTTCGCACAAGAAAAGAACTTCATGTGCAACGAGTGCGGGCGGCGTTTCACCACCTGCTCTCAGCTGAAGGTCCATGAGAAGAGGCACACGGGCATCAAAGATGTGGTCTGTCACATTTGCAGCAACGCCTTCAGAACCAACGGGTAGATCAATTTAAAACATACAGAGTTAAGGTTGTTATTATGGTCGTTAGACATATTTAACTGTAATTTCGGATATTTTATATGCACCGTATGTATTACTGAGAAGCGAATCTCGACGTTTCGTTGGATACTTATCCAACGTCATCAGGAGGACGACCTTTACCCGCGGAGGTGGAGGTCGGACTGATTAGGTACTGCTTTCTAGGGCGATCTAGCATATGTGATGTTCCAAGAAATAAAGCATACTTACCTTACATCAGAGGTCTTACTGACAAAATCAGCCGGGTGTTGCTGAAATTAAATATAAAAACAGTTTTCAGCCCCCATAGTTCGATCTCACGTATGTTAGGTAGTGTAAAAGATAACACACCGTTCGAGTCTCCAGGTGTACACAGTGTGTACAAAATTTCATCTGTGTTTCGTGTGTGTGAAATTAACACAGACGAAATTTTTGCATAATCCTATTTTGAATATTTTGAAATTTTTGCATAATCCTATTTTGAATATTCCACATTGTCCAAATGACCCATAATAATTAACACCTCGAACCCCCCCTCCCCTCACCTACCCCCTCACCGATCCCCTTTACCGTAACACATTTGCTTGGTTAACTTTTAAAGATCTTTAGTACACAATAATCCTGAAGAAGAGAACATTGTTCTCGAAACATGTAGATTTTTTAATCTAATAAAGTGGTGAAAACAAAGTAAATTTTGTCTTATAATGTAAATTTTACTCAGTTATACTCTAAAACATGATTAAAATATGATGCCCGCTCTGCACTAACCTGGGCAACACCAGCTATAGATAGATATGTAGTTGTATAATTTTGTAAATATTTCTCAACCTAGATTCTGATGTCTTCTGAGGAGGAGTTTGTGTTTCAATATGTCACTATTTTGTAACATTAAAATTATTTTTTAAGATAAATTATAGAAATCTCGCAGAGACAAAGCTATTTATATAGAAAAATATCTATGGGGTTCTTTATAGGTTGGCCACAGGGCTTATGGACCTGTATTAGCTGCCTTAATTGATCACTTTACATAATGCAACATTCATTAATTCCACTGTAAGAATATCCACACATTATCACATTTTTTTAAATTGTATATTTATATGTTATTTATTTCAAGTATTGAAGGGACTGTGCTATAGTCATTGATTGTCGAAAATTAGTAATTCCCATGACATAGTATAATTATTTAATTAATTTTTGACCATAGGTGGCTGTAGCATTGATGTACACAGTGGAATTAGTGAATGTTGCATTGTATAAAATGATCCCTTAAGCCAGCTGCCAATACAGGTCGTAAGTCCTGTGGCCACCCTGTAGAGACTAACATATATGTTTCCCATATTAATAGCTTCGTCTCTACTAGACTTCTATAATTTATCTTAATTAATGATTATCCTTCTATGGACAGAATCCAATTGTCTTCCTAAAAAAATATGTATATTGTCGTTGATTATGAGACAAAATTGCGATAATGCTTTCAGTGGCCTGAAGTCTCACATGCTCACCCACACCAAGGAGAAGACCCACCCGTGCAAGCACTGCGGAGTGAAGTTCGGCAGGAAGGACCATCGCAACAACCACGAGAAAACTGTCCACGAAAGCAAACTATGAATGGACAGTGAAAACATTAATGGGTGTGAGGGGTTAGTTTATTTTTGTCCAATCATTATTATGCACCTTACTTAAATGCAGCAAATGATACACGTGTTTCAGATTCACTGCTGCTCAGCAAACCCGTTAATTTTAAATCCATGATTCAAAAAAAAAAATTGTGATGCTATTGCGAAATTCACCAAAAACCGGAAAGCCATTAATTTTGTGAAAAACCTGTAGTTTTGCATATTTCAAGTAATCATTTTAAAAATGTAATACTTATTATGCTAATACAAAGATCGAGATATTTTTACTCCCTTTCTTTTAACTCGTAACGTCTGCTTGCTTGCTTGTCTGATGAAAAAACTTTGGATCGATTTTTAACCCTTTTTCCGTGATCAAATCGAGCTGAAACTTTGCAGGCAGACTCGTGGTGACGATAACAAATTTTAGATTTTTAGAAATTTTAATGGTTTTTTTCAAATTGGAATCATTCTGTATGAGTAATTAGCCCAACTCGTGTATAGTCACGAAACCTGATTCAAAGCGAAAGGGAGTCTTGTAAAAACTTGTTTTTTATAGGTTAGTTTTTTATTACTGGTGTTTTCGAATTATCATGGTTAATCTACCGTGAAATTAACATTTTGGGACTACATAGTGGGTTTTAAAAATTTTGAAATATAGCGAATTTCAAATTAATGGGTTTTACTCTCTGACATTATAATTTCAATGAAAATATGTCTATTTATTTACTTGAACTCTTTTTCATTGTAATCACCATTCAGATGGTGGTTCCTCATTGAAGAAGGCTGCTTCCTGTTCCTTAGACCAGTTGTTGAAACTTTCATAAACGCCATCCTGGATCTACAAGAGTTTTCTACCCAAAAATGTAAAAGATAAAAGTTTATTAGTGCAAAAATGCAAAATGCCTTGTGCTTATGTTCCTAAATAAATATCTACTGCAGCATTAATAGTTTGAGTTCATTTTTTATATATTATGTAATTTTAACACCCATATGGTAAGACAGGATTTTTTGTATATTTCTGCATTCTTGAATGGGTTGTCGTACCATCTCTCATGCGAACAAATTTCTCAATTTGTAACTGATCATTGTATAATAAGAATTTTGCGTACGCATTTAAGAACATTGTTTAATACATGTTGATGTTCTTCTTTTAGTGACAACATCGGAACACGGACAGAAGCGTTAAAGAAGTCGTCATTGTCATCGTCGATTGTTCTCCACGGCGTAAATACGCTTATGCAATGTCGAAAGTGATTGTTGCATCATTTTTTAATATTAAGAGTTTATAGACTTTTAGATATAAAATGTTAAATAATAAAAATAAAATAAAAACTTCACATATGATGTATTGCTGTGTATTCATTAAGTGCAGATAAATTAATTTAATTATTGCTGAGTTCATTGAATGACGATGATATATGAGGGGTATAAAAGCAAAGATAGCAATTTCCCACTGAGGTGTTTCTGAGATAAATACAAAAAACCTGTCACTACTCAAAGAAATTTCACTGGAATCTATGAAACCTACATCTTTGTGGAAGTAAGTATTTAAAAACAATTGCCACCTAAATTTTATTTTTATATATGTTTACAAATAAATATTTAACTTTTAAATATTAATATTGCTGTCTTTGCTACCAAATAGTGGACATTGCTGCTTTTTCTATTTATAAAATTGGATATTGCCATATTTGCTATAAATTTTTCATTTCATTTTCAAACTTCTTCTCTGTATAGGATGGATACTTCTAGGAACGACTAATTTTCACCTATACTGCTTTATCATAATGACATCACCCAAGTTTGATTATTCAGGAACCTAGCCTTTCGAGCGCCGTTCTTAATAACTTGGAGAAAAAAAATATATAATTTGAAGATAATTCCAGATTTGGTGTAAAATAAATCTGTTTTTGCTTATAACTTTGCGAAATAGTATAAAAAAATGTAAAAGCCAAAAGATTGGAATGTAAAAACTCTACAAAATCGTGATTTTTAGATGGAGAATAGAGCCACCCCTCGCGGAGCAGCTTCTGAAACTGTCAAAACCGAATGAAAGCTAATTTAATTCTGAAGTGTATTACTTCGGAACATTTATTTTCAGCACACTCGATAGCGGTACTCGTGTTCTATCGATTGCAATATTTACATTTAAAACTGACCAATGCGTCGCAGAGCAGCGTACAAAAGTATAAAAAAATGTCTAAAAAAGCTCTAAAACGAACGCCATTCCGAGGACATGCGATTTGGAACCAAAATTTATTTAGACCTGACGCGCCCTATGTGTTGAAGTTGTCGCACCTCGCTACGATTTTTTTATCGAATTATTAAAAAAACATAATTTCGATTTTGGGTCGATATCAAGAAAACTGGAGGGGGTAAAAAAATCGAAAAATGGCGCCTCTAATTCTAATTCGAAGGCGATACTCGATTTTTGAATTTCATTCAATCTGTAAACAGTCGCAGAAGCATCACGCTCGGCAAAAAATCTCAAAAAGGGGTTTTGTTGAAATTTCAAACATGGCGGCATTACAATGTTATGCAACTGTCGAGATAAAGAAATAGCAATATAGCTTATTTCAGAATACGGCCGTATACATATTATCATCAGAGATGTAAAATTCAAATAAGAAATGCTTGGTTCAATTCTGTATGATCATTTATGTATAAAATTTTATTTTTGGAACACAACCTGATAATACATAACATAATAATCAAGATTCTATTAGATGTAAAGAAAAATTTTAAATAAAAATTATCTGTCATTCACCTTCGTGTTTACACAACATTTCTCAAGGGCTAAGGTATTTAAATGAATGAAGATTACTAATTTCAAAGAAAGAGAAAACATTTTTTTTATTTTCATTGATTGGTTTTCTTACAGCCATATAATTAATAAATCTTGAAAAAAAACAATAATTGATGTACAGAGTCTTGGGCCAATTACAAGGTAACACATATATACAAGAATATTATACCAGAATCGATAAAAAAATAAGAAAAAACAACATGTAAAATAGTGAGTGTGTGTTTTTATGTGTCCATGTGTGCATGCGTTTTTATGCGTCGTGTGTGTGTTCACATGTGTGGGAAGAAAAATGTCATCGCGCGAGTTGCAAAAAAAGAAAATGGTTTGAGTTCTGTATCAAGAAAAACATTGGTAGGTAATCAGGAGGAGGGGGAATGGTATCATTTTGCAATTTGGAATTAATAGTATTAAATTGAACTTAGAGTGCGTTAAATATATGTCAGGAGGAGGGAGCTGTGTAAAGGGAGAGGGAGGAGATGGCGCGTATGTTTTCTGCAAGGGACTGAAAAATAAGTATGCAACATTTGAGTCAGATCTGTCAAAAGGTATTGATTTTTAAAGAAAATATATCGGATGGGTGAGAGAGAAGTAAAGAGGGAGAGAAAATGATGACTTTATACCGCATGGTCCTAAAGAATAAGTATGCAAAATTAAGATTAGATCAAATAGAAAATATATTGGTTGTGGAAGTGGGATAAAGAGAGGTAAGAATGGCGCGTACATTTTCCTCGGTATTCTAAATAATTTGGGTAAGATCTGCAAAACGATGTATACCTGAATAAATGTATAGAAAATATATTGGGGTTGAAAAGTGTGATAAAGAGGGGAGGGGGGTAATGTCAACTATGTTTTCACCAGGTCCTAAAGAATAATTACGCACAATTTGAGTTCGATTTGTCAAACAATATTATAAAATACATCGGGGGGAGAGGGGTAAAGATAAGGAGGCAAAATGGTGCCATTGTTTTCCGCAGGGTCCTAAAAAAGAAAAATGCAAAATTTGGGTCAAACGGTATAGATGATGAGGAGATGTGATGTTTGTTTTTTGTGGTGGAATCATTGATTTTTCACCAACTTCCCGACTACCTAGAGCTTTGAGACTTTCAACATTTACATAAAGTAGATGACTATAGTATATTATTAATTAAATAATTTTAAATATGATTTGTTCATTATTTAGATTAAAATTAATAATTTTCCATTATTATTGAACGCTCAACCGTAAAGTATAGCATTTATCAATAGCAAAAAATCGATTACGAATGTACGCAAAGAAAACGCATAAAAGCATGTCTTCAATTTTTTTATTTACCTATTTGTTTGTGGTTAGTACCTACATACATTTTTGATTTTTAAAAAGAAGGAACAAGTCAATTTTGTGTTCAATTTAAAAAAAAAATGAAAATTGAAAACCTTCACAAACAGTAAAAGTAACAGAAAAAAATGAAATGCTGGATACACTTAAAGGAGAGTTTAATCGTTATTTTCCTTTACTTTTAGATTCAAAAGAAGTCCTACTTTTCGATATTCAAAATTATGAAGATTATCAAAAAATTATAGACACTTACAGTGAAGATGACATCATTATTAAATGTGTATTTCTCTACTATCATTGAACTAATTACTCTTAGGTATAGCGAAATTAATATTATTATAATCTTATAAAGGAGTATATAAACTGCTTCGTAGTAGCTGGTGAGTGTGTAGTGTTTTTGGGAAACAGCGCAATAGCACCTTGTAGATCCTTTCATATATACCTACTATGACTATTGTAGCTTTACTTATGAATTTATAAATTATGTAATTTTACTACTGAATTTAAATATTTGTCGTTAGACTTGTCATTCTGGGAATGGGCACGATGGGGGGACTGTGTTTTGTAATATTTGAAAGGCGTGTAATCAAATATTATAATACTATGTTATTATCATTTGGTCTATTATATGGGTTATGACACGCCAAGAATAGGCAATGCATGGTCGTTATTGTTATACAGAACTCCGTAATAAGAACTCCAAATATATAAAAATTAGCTGGGATTTCCTATTAGTAGAGAAACATTTAAACGTAATGAAAGTGCGAAAGTGGCCTGATCGTCTGGCATGCCTGTTGCTTTTGTAGCCCACAGAATAGAGAGATATTGTAGCCGCTCGTGTGTGGCGAAGCAATATGTACATAAAATGTCAAAAAATAATTTTTATCGTTTACGTACAAACAAAGTATTTCATATCTTAATAACTTTGAGTTAGTGTGAGATACTGATTAAATAATTTAATAAAATATCAAAATCCACATCAGGAGCGAGTTTCTGTGCTGTAACTCTCACATTGCCACGTGACAGTTGAAATGTCAACTGTTTAATCAGTTTGAGTTTTGTACGCGCGGCCTGCGAATCAGTGTAGCTCGTGTACTGTGTATTGCAAACGCATAAAGATGGTAACAAGGTTACTTGTTGGTCGTTCACATAATGTTTTGTAAAATGTAATGTGTATCAAATAGCCGATTTGGTATATGTCTACAAGTCATGCTATTGCTAGACGACGAGGAAGATCCAATGAGGAACTCTCTGAGAGACTGGCGATCCGCCCTGCGGACGCCGACAGCATACCGAGTAGGCAACAGAACGGTCCGTATACAAACCCAGTTCATCACTCTAGTCAGCGCGGTTGGAGTTATAGTTTTATTATAGGGGAGGAAGCTTCTCCCGCCAACCCTCCACCCAAATCCTCTAACCCCCTCCCCCCATCCCCCACATTGCCCACACCTCCACATGACCCCATCCCTTAGCCTCCCTGATCTTCCACCACCTATTATCTTCCTCTTGCATCCTCCCCCACTTCCCCCCTCCCCCCGCCTTCTCCCCCCACCCCCCTCTATCCCCTCCCCCAGCTCTTTCCCCACCCTACACCCACAACCGACCTCTTGCCCTCCCTACCCCCCATCCCCCCTCCCATCATCTATCACACTTCCCCCCCCCACCACCACCCTCCCCCCCCCTCACCCTCCTCCCCTGACTCACCACCCTCACCCACAGTCCTACGCACAAATCCCCACTCTCCCCTGCTGTTCTCTCCGCTTCTCCCTCCCCCCCCTCCCTTTACGTACCCCCATTTCCTTCCCCCCATTGGCTCCCCCTTCCACTTGCTCCCCCCACCTCCCCCCTATACACCCTCATCTACTTGCCCTTCCACCACACCCCAAACGGACATTTTTTTGATCACTTGGCACCATTTATATCACTAACTCCCATTTCCCCTCTCTCTCACATCTTCATCTCTCATCATCCCTCCCTCCGCTTTACCCGTGTCCTCCCTCCCCTCTTACAATAAAAAAGACTCGGTCGCCTATGTTCATCGGTGGGCCCCACAGCCTAGGATATATAATTCTACCTATCCTTTGACCCCTCCAATAAAATCTGGAGGGATGATGTCGTTCAGGATAGCGATAGTAGCCGATTTAGATACAAATTCTTTAGCGGAGGATAAAAAAAACACGTGGAACAGCTATTTGAAGAAAGGATATTTGAGCTACAGTCCTACAATGAACACTGTGGTGGTAACTTGGGATACCAAGCCTCCTCTCATATTGAGTTCTAGCTATGCCCTGAAAGGTCGAGGAATGGAGTTGTCCGAGCTTGTAGTATTTGACGGAAGACTTCTAACCTTTGACGACCGGTCGGGAATGGTGAGTGAACATATAAGTATATATATAATAACATATTGATTCAGTAACCCCGTATCATATTTTCCTAATTTTAGCGTGTTTATTGCACTAATTTATAAAGGACCATTTAATTATTTATCTTGTTCAGCAATGTTGAATCAAAAACTGTGCCTTCGTAGATCTGCAAAGGGCATGATAGAGTTATAAGAGGATGATTATGACTTTACAGGGTGATTAGTAAACTATAAACACTCAATTGCGATGAAAGTACTGCTGGCTTAACTGTTTTACTGTGTCAATATAGCGGCGCATTATAAGTGCGCTTAAACTGCATAGCGTCGATATATCGACGGTACCCAGTTTGATTTTAGGTATCGAACTGAGGGGGTGTGTCGCATTGTGCGCGTGTAAATCCTTTTTAATTCGTCAAAAATAATATTCAATTACATTTATAACGTAGTTAAAAATCAATTTGAATACTTTTTTTATTAGCAAAAATTATTTATTACCGCTAATAATATGTCAAGTATTGATGATAAAGACGCTTGTGGAACATTGATTGAAAATATTTCTCTCAATGGATCAGTCAGACTATGGTTTTATATCACAAAATGTGTCAAGCAAGGTTGCGTAATGTCTCCATGGCTGTTTGACTTGTATATGGATAATTGTGTGAAAGAACTGCAATGTAATATATGTGTGGAATGAAATTGGGCGATATGATTGTATGCTGTTTATTTACATATAGATGATGCAGTTACAGAGTCAAATAAGCAGGATGTTTCATTTTAACCAGATACTGGAAGATGTTTCTGTTAGGAGCCTCAACAATCGGCGAGCTTGCATGCTAAGATGTGTGAATGAATGTGGACAAGGCGAGAGTGTGCTATGACAGAGTGGTGCTTACATCCTCTCTGCGTAATATATTGTAATGTTTTGTAATAAACTTTGATACTGAATTAGATCTATGACCTTGCAAATGTATGAATCTAATTACATAGTTAACCTTTGGATTTGTCTGTCTGCTAGTTCCATTAAGAAAATTTCTTGATAAATTAGTTAATTTTTTACGACGAATAGTATTTTATATGCGTTATGATATCTGAATATGGATAGTAAAAAATTTGGTGATACAAGACAGTCTTCTATTAATTTGGTGAACAGATGTCTCTCCAGAGACATGTTTACTCTGATTTTACTTTTTTTTTTTTTTTTTTTTTTTTTAAATAGAGATGTGAACACGGAATACGTGTCACATCAATATTCTTACTATTTTCAAACTAAGCTAAGCGCTTGTGCTATGAAAATAGGACTAACTTGCTAGTCTGGAGTGAGGTTCGAACCCGCAACCTTTGGATCACGAGGCCAGTGTCCTAACCACAAGACCAACAAGCTGACATTTTTTAGAAGATGACATTTTTTCTGGAAGCGCTGCTCTTATCTAAGCTTGTTTTGTGCAATCAATAAGATTAATTATAAGCAGAATTCATGCAAAATGGAGAAAAAAAAGTTCTCTCGGGGCTAAATTTAAACTACACAAAGTGTACACTACTCAAAAAATTGAGATTGAAAATTTTAATAATATGTGGATAACTATATTTTCTGGTCACTCAAAATTTCATGATTTTAACAAAAAGTTGTTTTGATTTAATTATAGGTCAGGTGTGGTCCACATTATTTTGTGGGTGAGAAATTATTTATATTTAGTTAAGGCGATCGTCCGGTAGAGTGAGCAAATTAAACAATTTTTTTCATATCTTCTCTTGCGTTTTTGATCACTTTTTTGTATAGATATATGTCATTTTAAAATTTATTCATCAGGTCATCATATATTTTAAATAAGGATATCTTGTTAAAATGACACAAACTAAATCATATAATTTATTAATTAATTATATAATTTAGTTTGTGTAATTTTAACAAGATATCCGTATTTAAAATATATGTAACCTGATGAATTAATTTTAAAATGATATATTTCCATAAATGTGATAAAAAATGCTAGAAGGTATGAGAAAAAATTATGAAATTGCTCACTCTGTCGAACGATCCTCTTAATATCTTATCAATGACATGCATCAAAAATCAAAATATAGTCAAAGGGTCTGTTAGAGACAGATTTTCTGAAAAATCTCCCAGTTGATTTTATAAATATCTGCCCCCCTCCCTCCCTCACATTCTCAGTATAAAAAAGAAAAGCACAAAATAAACGGGACATATTTATGTATGCGTAACGTTTCTGTGCGAAATGTCTTCACGTCAAAGTTGATAAAGTGTATAATGTTATACAATAGTGGCAAAAATATTACAAACCAATGAGAATAGACCTGGATAGGTAAAAAACCTTCCCTTTACTATATTCAATATGTTGTCAAAAAACTACTAAAATATCTGTGCAAAATATTTTTTTTTATTTAAAATATAATTTTTATTTAAAGTATTAGGTACACTCACAATTTTTAAGTTATTTATTACTACCATAGTTTAAAAAGGAGCAGTCCTTGTCATGATACTGCTCCTATCGAAATAATAGTAGGAATAAATAACTCAAATATGTGTGCAGTACAAAGTTTGAATACAAATTATATTTTAAATTAAAATGTTGCACCATAAAGTGACTGCCAAATCATTCAATGATATCTCTGAAACGGTTAAACTTTTTGCACATATATCTTGAACAGTCATTATCTACCCATATTTTGAAAGCATGTCTGCTTCTAAAATATTGCACAGCAATAGTTAAAATACTAATGTAACTAAATTTCTGCAACTTTTGTTTCAATACATAATTATACAGGATGTCCCGTATCTCGACGTCAAGCCGAAATTGGGTGATTGGACAAATCATAATAGGTATTAAAAAAATATTTAAATAAATCTAAGTAATGTGTTTTAAAAATTATAAGCATTTAAAAAAAATCTACACCCTGTGACGGTCTTTTCACTCCTATTGCCACAAATCTTTATTTTTCTTCATTTTTTTTATTATTACGTAATCCTGAATAATGCTTCTGTAAACTTTTGTCCAAAATTCAAAGCTAACTGCTCCAGCTTGGAAGAAAATATCACTTTTTGACCAAAACAAGTATTCAAAATCAATACTGTATTTTAATTTTTTTAAATATTTTTCTGATAACTATTATGGCCTATCACCCGATTTTGGCTTGATGTCCAGATACGGGACACCCTGTATATGCAATTATTAAGAATAGAATGTTATTTTTTTGTTTAATTGTTTTCACTTATAATTTATCATAGCAAATAAACATTATTATTTTATTTAATGTTAATTTTATATTTCATAATTGAGCCCTTGCCCGGAATAACGTTGTATCCAACAATACTCTCATTCCGAGAAAAATTGAAAAAATGAAACCAGTTACAATTTATTAAATTTTATATTTTAAATATAACAAACATATAATTCTTAACTAATCTCAATATAAAATAGCGAAAAAAGGAAATTAAATTTGAATCTATTGTAAAAAAACATGCTGAATCAGTGGAAAAACGTTGTATAAGAAATGTTAGCGCCATTAAATTAATTTGTGAACTAGGAAAAAGGTATTCCCTCTCTCCCAGTCCCTACCCATTCCCGAAAGCAAGCAAGTACTAGAGCCGCTCCATTTTTGAAAATCGAAGCCGCCACAAGACGGAAAAACAGCTGCAATCGCAATAGAAAAAATGTCGGAAAAGAAAGTGACCGCATAATTTTCCACTGTGAACTACCGCAAAATTGAATCAAAGATTTAAATCTTGACGCGAGTGTTTTGCCTAGAAATTAACGGGAAAAACCTCGCCGCTAGAGGTTTAGGAGATAAAGAAGAGGCAAGAGGAGAAATAAAGAATCGAAGGAAGAAAGGTGAGTGCTTGCCTTGTTCCCAATTACCCAACACAATATCTCCCAACCATATGGTCCTTCCACCGGAGATACCCGCTTCCTAGCTTCCCTTGTATCTAGCATAATTACGATCGCATACCAAACGCATACGTTGACATTCCGCTTATATCTATCGTGATCGCCTCAAAAAACAACCGCATACGCCGACTTTGTTCAATTCAAAACATTTCGTTAAAAACGCTTATTTATCTTATAACGCTTATAAAATCACTTAGTGTAATTACTATTATATTGAAAAAATATATTCCCGTTCGTCATATATTTAACTGCGTGAATAATAAATAAATATACTACCTACAAACTCGTTTGAAAACTTAAAATTGTACACAAATTACACGCTCGGAAACACGGAGAGCGCCGAACATCGCCGAAGGCACACGGCGCTCGGTAATTTCCGCTCGGTTGACGGAAAAACCCGAAGCACGTTTAAAATCAAACGTCGAAGTAATTTGTTATTTATTTCTATTAGAAACGCGTATTATTAATAAAAATTATCAAGATTTAAGATTTTTGAAAACTAAAGCAGGGTTGTCAGAACTAATTGCAACTTTTCGTATTATAAAAATAATATTTTTAATTTATTTAAATTTCGATTAATTCTACAGTTTTTAAAAATAATTACAATCAACACATTTCTTCAGTGAATTTTCAAAATGGCTACGCGAAACAAAGACAGTGAAATAAAAAACAAGATACGGATTTTACAAGCTAAAAAACAAAGTTTATTTTCAATGTTGCAATCCTTACATGACTTAAGTAAACAAGTAGATGAAGAAATAAAACGAGATCTATTTCTCATACGCATACAGTCATTGGAAAATACTAGAAGAGAATACACTGAAGTAACGGACCAGTTAAATATAACGATACTAAGCTGTGATTCTACATATGAACCCGATTTCAAAGATCTCTGCGCGTTCGACGAGTTATATTGTCAGATAAAAGCGATACAAGTAGGGCTTACAAAATTAGAAAATCAAAAACCGCTAATAAATAATTACGAAAAAATAAATAGCAAGCTTCCGGCATTAGAATTAAAAGGTTTCGATGGTAATCCAAACCAATGGGTTTTATTTTACGAAAATTTTAATTCGCTAATTCATAAGAATCCGCATCTGTCAAACGCGGAAAAGGTACAATACCTTGTCGGAAAACTTACTGGTAAGGC
Organism: Agrypnia vestita; assembly: GCA_016648135.1. Taxonomy (NCBI): domain Eukaryota; kingdom Metazoa; phylum Arthropoda; class Insecta; order Trichoptera; family Phryganeidae; genus Agrypnia; species Agrypnia vestita. Next base: position 172,557 of record JADDOH010023763.1, on the reverse strand, counting down.
TTCATTGGTATGTGCAGGTGTTCCGCCTATTGCGGCTAATTATGAGATTCTCTGGAAATCGCTAAAAAATAAGTATCAAGATAAACGTACTCTCGCCACGTTATACCTAGAACAAATTTTAAATTTCAGGGGTAGTCAAACTCCCTCGCAAAACGCATTAGACACGTTCTTAGAAAAATTCCATACGCCCGCGGATATTGATCTTTTAATAGGCAATGAACTATTTCCTTTCTTGCTGGGAAACCAAAAGGTGATGTCATCCGACTCAAATGCAGTCGGGATACAAACCTCGTTTGGCTATGTCATCATGGGAAAAGCAGACTGTGTCGTGCAACCGATTGAACGCGCCCTACACGCAATAGTTGACGAACCTTCTTTAGAAAATTTAACGCAACGCTTTTGGGAATTGGAAAATGTACCGATTAGAAAACATTTAAGTCCTGATGACGCAGCTTGCGAACGAATATTCACTGAAACTTTCACACGCGATGCGACGGGAAGTTATACTGTAGCATTACCATTTAAATGCGAACCAACGGAAATTGGTCGTACAGACACAATTGCTAAAATACGCTTTCTTCAATTGGAAAAACGGTTAGATTCTATTCCTGAACTACGCAAGGATTACAATGAAACCATTAAAGATTATATTGACAAGGGTTATATCAATGCGATTGATAACCTCGCACCCGGTCCATGCTATTATATGCCACATCATGCTGTTTATCGCCCGGAAAAATTAACTTCCCGCACGCGAATAGTCGTAAACGCTAGCTGTAAGTCAAGTTCGACTAAATCACTTAATGATCTGCTATATACTGGGTCAAATCTGCAAGTTAGCATCTTTGAGTTACTAACAAATCTTAGGCTCTTCCCGATTGCGCTCTCAGCAGACATCGAGAAGATGTATTTCCAAGTTAAATTGAAACCAGAACATAACCGATTTCAGCGTATATTATTCAGATTCCATCCTAGCGACCCGATCCAAACTTACGAGTTTAATCGCGTTGGCTTTGGGATTTCGAGTTCGCCATATCTGGCAATGCGCGTCATAAGGCAACTAGCAGCAGATGAACGCTCTCACTGGCCCGCAGCTGCATGGGCAGCCAAAAAACACTTTTACATGGATGACTACATTTCTTCTGTCGATACGGTTGACAACGCTTACCAACTTCATAGCGATCTAGTCCAGTTCTTCAAATCTGGTGGTTTCCACCTAGGTAAATGGGTCTCAAACAGTACCGAATTAATGGAAAAAATTCCCGCTGATCTCAAATTGCCGAAGCTCGTTCAATTTGATGAAGAGGCTTATACACAAATCGTAGGTCTCCGATGGAATCCTACCGATGACGCATTCCTATTCAAGATTAACGCCGATGTGTGTCAATCGGATAGATGCACCAAGCGCATAATTCTCTCCACAACTGCTAGACTCTTCGACCCTCTTTCTTTGTTAGGTCCAGTTACCACGTTATTAAAATTATTAGTTCAAGAGTGTTGGAAGCAAAATCTTGAGTGGGACGAAAATGCTCCAGCTTACATTGAAAGTCAGTGGCAACAGTTCAAGTCAGAACTTCATTTACTCGAAAAGTTAAAAATACCCCGTCACGTAGGTATTTCGCAGTCTTACTCAAACGTAGCACTCGTCGGTTTTGCCGATGCGAGTGAGAAGTGTTATGGCGCAGTGCTATACATTCGAGTAAACAACAAGGAAGATGAAGCACAAGTCACACTCTTATGCGCAAAGTCTAGAGTGGCTTCACCAAAATGTGTATCTCTTGCAAGGTTAGAACTCTGTGCGGCGCTTCTGCTTTCAAACCTAATAGCATGCGTACGAGATATCATTTGCGAACGCGTTCAGTTAAATAAAATCTTGGCATTTACAGACTCCACAGTTACTCTCTCGTGGATACGCGCCGCTCCTTATAAGTTTAAAACATTCGTTGCAAATCGAATCGCTGCCATAAATGAGAACCTATCGGCTGAACATTGGTTCCACGTGCCAGGTGTTCAAAATCCTGCGGATATAATATCCCGACCTGTTATACCAAGTCAACTAATTGATAACAATTTTTATTACCACGGTCCCTCATGGCTTACCCGGCCGATGCAAGAGTGGCCTATACAATTCTCTGTTGCTGCTACAAGCTCAAACGAGGAGCTCCCCGAGTCAAAGACCGTGTCACTTCTTGTGCCGTCTAATAGTGACGTGCAAGATAACGCTGTATACAAATTGGCACAACGAATGTCAAGTTATCTAAAATTCTTACGCGCTTCGGTATATGTCCTACGCTTTTCAAACATCTTGAAAACACGCGGTTTTATTTCTGCAAACGATTTAGAACTAACAGAGAATTTCATAATTAAATGCATACAACGCCATCATTCCCTGAATACAGACTCTATAGCTTTACGCAAGTTGAACGCATACTTAGATGATGTTAAAATCATTCGCGTTGGTGGTCGACTTAACCAATCACAACTTAGTTCTACACAAAAGCATCCAATCGTTTTGCCTGCTAAAGACCACATTGTTCACTTAATTGTTGATTATTATCATACTAAAAATCTACACGCTGGAGCAAGTCTATTATTAGCCTTGCTGAGACAAAACTTCTGGATCCTTTCCGCACGCAACATGATTCGAAAACGCGTTAAAAATCTTGTTATTTTTTAACCTATCTTTAGTTCGCTAAACGCCATATTTTTTATTTATTTTCTTTCTTACGCTACGCTAAAACGCTACGCTAGAACGCTACGCTAAAACGCTATGCTTAAACGCTTCGCTAAAACGCTACGCTAAAACGCTACGCTGAAACACTACGTTAAAACGTTACGCTGAAACGCTACGCTAAACCGCTACGCTGAAACGCTACGATAAAACGCTACGCTAAAACGCTACACTAAAACGCTACGCTAAAACGCTACGCTATTACGCTATGTTAAGTTCATTATTATTCTTATTTATTTTTTTTATTTTTTTTTCTTCTTTCTATCACTTGTTAATGAAGGCAAGCCTTCATCCCGGGCGGCATGTTAGCGCCATAAATTAATTTGTGAACTAGGAAAAAGGTATTCCTTCTCTCCCAGTCCCTACCCATTCCCGAAACCAAGCAAGTACTAGAGCCGCTCCACTTTTGAAAATCGAAGCCGCCACAAGAAGGAAAAACAGCTGCAATCGCAATAGAAAAAATATCGGAATAGAAAAGTGACCGCATAATTTTCCGCTGTGAACTACCGCAAATTGAATCAAAGATTTAATTCTTGACGCGAGTGTTTTACATTGAAATTAACGTGAAACACCTCGCCGCTAGAAGTTTGGAGATATAGAAGAGGCAAGAGGAGAAACGCAAAATCGAAGGAAGAAAGGTAAGTGCTTGCCTTGTTCCCAATTACCCATACCAATATCTCCCATCCACATGGAATAGCGTGTTTCTTCGAAAGGTCCTATGCCAGGTGAGAACTACGCTCACGTCATTGCAGAAATGATATTTTTTACAAATTCCACCGAAAACTTTTTGTGTGAATTCTATTTGTCATTTATATGGTGAATGTAAATATTAAATACCATCTGTAATATGCAATGGACATAGGTACCATAATGATTATTTACGACGACATTGCCATCGATGATATCATAAAATGTTTGATTTATTTTTGTGAAAAGAAATGTATATCTGAAATTAGTATCATCCCCGATTTAATTAAATATAAATCGTCTTCGAAATATTAGGTCCTTACATATGAAATTGGCGTTTTGCCGTACTGGCAAATTTTATCTCAAATATCTTCTCTTTGGTTAGGAATTCCAAATCCAAATTTATACAGCTAATTTACTCATATATTTGTGTTTTGAAAATTATAATTCATTTGTTTTTTCCTCAATTGTTTTTTTCTTTGCGTCACTCAGTTTACAAAATGAAAAACTTGAAATATCGCGTTATTTACGAGTACGAATTCCACCGTGGCACCAGTGCTGCAGGAACGGCTCGAAGGATTAATGATGTGTATGGCGACGGTGCCGCAAAAGAAAACACAGTGTGTTTTTGGTTCCAACGTTTTCGTTCTGGAAATTTCGACCAGCAGAACAAGCCCCGTGGACGGCCGGAGACCAAAGTTGATAATGAAGAATTGAAGGCTATTGTGGAAGCGGATCCATCGCAAACCACATCCGAGTTAGCTGCAGGTTGCGGTGTTAGTGATAAAACTGTTTTAATCCACTTGAAGCAAATTGGTAATGTGAAAAAGCTTGAAAGGTGGGTACCTCACGAATTGAGTGAAGCAAATCAACAAACGCGCGTTGACTGCTGCGTTGCATTACTCAACCGGCACAATAATGAAGGGATTTTAAATCGAATCATACCTGTGATGAAAAGTGGATCCTGTACGATAATCGGAAGCGCTCATCGCAATGGCTGAACCCTGCCGAACCAGCCAAACCATGCCCCAAGCGAAAATTGACTCCAAAAAAGTTACTTGTGAGCTTTTGGTGGACTAGTGCTGGTGTCGTTCACTACAGCTTTCTTAAATCTGGCCATACGATTACGGCAGATGTCTATTGTCAGCAACTGCAAACCATGATGGAAAAGCTAGCTGCTAAACAACCGAGGCTGGTTAATCGCTCTAGGCCACTGCTGCTTCATGATAACGCTAGACCACACACTGCACAACAGACGGCTACCAAATTAGAGGAGCTTCAATTGGAATGTCTAAGACATCCACCGTACTCTCCGGACCTTGCCCCAACAGATTACCATTTTTTTCGAAATTTGGATAACTTCTTGCAAAGGAAAAAATTCAACTCCGATGGGGCAGTCCAAACCGCCTTCAAAGATTTTATTGATTCCCGTCCGAATGGTTTTTTTAGTAAAGAGATCGATGAACTACCTATGAGATGGCAAAAGTGCATAGATAGCAATGGTACATACTTTGATTAAATAAATATATTATAATAAAAAAAAATCGGCTTTATGTTCCTCCCATACTAAACGCCAATTTCATATGTAAGGACCTAATATATTGAAAATTTTTGCCGTATTACCTATAGGTATATTAAATATTTATTTATTTACAAAATCTTGTTTACAATATTTCTTTATAGTGCAGTTATTTTTGTGGATTGAAGCTACTCAAAATAGTTCATTATATACAGTTTAAATTTTTTTTTAAATGTATATACCCTTATAGGTATATGCATATATATATATATATTTAATATAGGTATACAGTCGATCACAGCATAACCTAAGTTTATACTCACTGCACGCTTCTGTGTGGCGCATAGATACAAAACTGCCAAAATCCATAAGGAGCCCATATGGAGTATCAAAACAAAGGCAGCAATATTTTGAATGCAGTCAACGAAGATTACTAAATTAAAATGTACTGAATTCTAGTTTTTACGTACCTATCCCTTCCAAAATCATGTTTCCTTTAATTTATAGGCTATATTTCCTACAAAATCTCAAATTCAAATTGTAAATTATTAATCCTATATGACTGCATTAAATTTTTTTAGAAATTGCTGTCTTTATATTATGCTGCTTTTATACTTCAAATATGAAGGTTGAAATTTATCTCATTTTCAATTACATACTTATTATTTCCTAGAAATCAATTTGAAACTTACGGCAATCCTTGCGTGGGATACACACATCGTTTTGGTCCCTCACATATCCTGGTATGCAATCACAGCCTCCGCGACAGGGGAAGGGTGGAAATGCACAGGATCTGGGGGGCCACTCGATGATGGACTGGCAAGTTTGGGGGCAGCGATTCCTACACTGGCTGTACACCTCATTAGGCCCCGGACAGCTATGATCTGAATGTATATTGTGTCAATGTGATATAGATGCGTTTAATGTGATGAATGTGGATATTGTAAAGTTAATGTGATGTAGGTCAACCCCCGAAAGGTTTTGTATGACTCATGCAAAAAGAATTCTTAATATATATTTTTCTCTCTCGTTTGCACTACCATTGGCTGCATATAAATGAAGAAGATAGATGGTAACAGAATGAGATGAGTCGTACTAAAGCTCTCAGCGGTTGACCTATATAACTGAAATTGTAATTTTGTAATTTATGCTAAATAATACTGATTATTATATTTTTATTTTTAGATCAATTTTTATATTTTATATATATACACATTTCTTATTGAATTGATATTGTGACTTGATTTTTATTTTTAATATACCTACTTAATTTTTTGTGCATTTATTGCTTTAAATTTTAATATGATCATGTATTTAATTTTATTAACAATATTTACTATTGTTTTATTATTAATATTCAAAAGTTATCCTTGTTGAATTTTATAACAAGCCATATTTAATAAATAGATAAGGTATTTGTAAAACGCTGTTTTACATCACTCTCCTATCTTTCCTTTTGTCGATTCCTTGGCAATATACGCTAAAATATATCCCTCGCTGTCGCTAGAATTGGGTTCATCTTTTTTCAAAAATTTTTTTTCATTTTGAAAACTTTTCAAACCAGAAAACATATCCCATATAGGTGGTAGGTATATGTGTTGGAGACTTATAATGGTTTTTTTTTAATATACAGTGTGCCTCATAGCTAGTAGCAAAAATTTTACAGGTGGATTCCTGCCTTGATAATGAGTCGAAAATGTTTAGGCAACCATGACCTAATATCAATAGATATGGAGATATGCAATATCAAAGTTTACATTTTTTTCAATATTTCTGACTTATTTTTTTGCAAAAGGTTGAACAATCATTACAGTAATTTTTCATAATTTCATCATTCTTTTCATAAAAATTCACTCACTTTATTACAAGTTAAATTAAATAAATTAAATTGACCCTATTGAAGATTTGTTGTGTGATGGCATTCACCAATGTATGAGGTTCTTTATCCAGGCCCTTTAAATATTCAATGTATGTCGCGATGTACTAATAAATAAGTGTTGTTGAATAAAACGATAAAAACATTTCATAAATTGAAAATAGAATTTTTTACAAAATTTTATCATTTTATTTGAGTTTTATTGAAGCAAATGAATTTCTCATAATCGATATAAGTTATTGTAATGATAGTTCAACTTTTTGCAAAAATAATTCAGAAATATTGAAAAAAAAATTCAAACTTTGATATTGCATATCTCCATAACTGTTGACATTAGGCCATGGTTGCTTGAACATTTTCGATTAATTATAAAGGCAGGAATCCACTTGTAAAGTTTTTGCTACTAGCTATGAGACACTCTGTATATTAATATATTTTAAATTTTATATCTGTTGACAATCTCAAACATAAGAATTATAATGTTTCAGATTGGAACCCACAACAGACTTGCAGATTAGATGAATAAAATATTAAAAACTACTGATGTCCAAAAGATATCAGCAAACTTACCACATTCAGATTTAGGGATGCACACATCATTCTGTCTGACGTATCCTGGTGAACACTGACATATCCTTCTGGAGCACTCTATAGTACATTGAAATGAGAAGAAGGTAATGTAGCAGGTATCTTCACAGGGAGCGGGACAGTCTACGAGCTGAGTGTTCGGTTCTTGACAACCTATGTAATTTTCAACATACTTTTAGTTCAAACATTTTTGTAAATTTTTATAGTACGAAATTATTTCTCTCATTCTCATTATAACAAGGATGTTACGGACAGGACAAAATAAGACCTGATACTACCGTCAGGCTGCAGAATAATTGAGACCTGCAGTGACGTGTTTATGTCACATAAAGGGTAGAAATCTTTGTAATTTTCAGATTTTTTAACATTTCAGAGTTTTCTAACATAATGGAATTTATTGAATTTTTAATTTCAAGGATCACGATGAAACTGAATCACAATTTTATGTAATAAAAGTGTCGCATTTCATTGTTCTAAATAAAAGAGAGAGGGCGGGAGGTGATCTCGTACCATCAACCGTTACACTAACAAACTTCATTTAACAGTAGTCAAAATATGATTCTCACTTTATATTTCTATCTTGAAAATAGATGGGTAATATATATAATTTGTAAATAAATACAAAGTTCCCGAATGTTCTAAAATTGTTTTTATCACTCAATTCAATTGTTCAATTTCTAGGTCCCCCTATTTGATTTTTGCAGAAATCTAGATTTTTATATAATATTGTGGGAAACACGTTGGCAACACTGCGCTGACAAGCGGAAAGCCAGTCAAAGTCAACACTGCGCTTAGATTAAAAGCGTTATCTGCTAACCAAATTGTTTTATCGGCAAATGCCATTCAATATCATATATTTTTGTGTGATTTATTCCACAACATTATGTATTACATTCTGGGGCAGTGAGAAATGGCATCCATAGCTGGTCAATTTTACAATACATGTGTTCTACTGTAGTCAAGACGGACCTTTCCATGGTACTTTCCTATACTTTATGACATTATTTCCATAACTGCATGATTTGAAAATTGCGTAGACCAATTGTGTAGACAATCTTGCAAATTCACCACTGACTTTCTTCATGTCCACCATTATCTGTTTCTAGCGCACTGTTGTGACTAATCTCTAAGGCAATGATAACAAGGAAGGCCTCTATGCTACTTTCCTGTGTCATTTAAATAACTCCGAAAGCGCTGAAACCATATCAATATAAACATGTTTCCAGGTAAAACTTACAGTTATCTGGTGACACACACTGTCCGTTGATCCTCACTGTGCCAGTGATGCAGTCACAGCGAGGCACACAAACATAGTCTGGAGGTGGAGCAGGGCAATCTCTAATTATTCCATCCACATATTCAGGGCAATCAGGATCAAAGGTACAGTAACCTGGACAAGGATTAAATACCTCGTTTGGTCCGCACTGTGGAGGAGCTGAAAGCAGTGCCAGAATCAGTATTAAAAGAAAGATGGTCAATTTAATATTTATTTTGGCGGCGATTAAATATTTCAGTTAAGGAAATCAAAATATTTACTTGACACTAAATTTACAGACTTTAAAAAAGTATGGTTTGAAAAATTCCTTATAAGCACGTTTCTAGATAATGCTTCGTACCAAACATCTCAATTCTTTAGAAGAACTTGTGAACGCTTACATATATGACAGCTTTAAATTTGTCTGTGACTGTGACTGAAAAACTTCAGAATTCTTTACATTCAAATCGTTTTTTGAGATTTATTCAAAATTAAGAATTTATTCAGGGCGTGATTTAGGTAGAATGATATATGCATGTCATCATTGGTTTAGGAGAATCTGCTTTTAAATGAAATTCTGCAGAGTGAGGGAGACATTTTAATAATTATGATTCTTACTTTGCTTTGGATATTTTTTATCAAACAATAAATTAATAAAATGCTGAATGAAAGCATAGATATGGTAGCTTATGGCCACATCTCATCCAATCTTGGCCCTGAATGGGGTTACAACTTAACCCCAAAAATCTTATTTTTAAAACTATTTAATATTTATTAATGATATTGAGCTGGTACTCTTTGTAATCCTCATAAATTAAAGAGTTAAGGTTAGTATTACGGTTGTTGCACAGATTTAAGTTTTAAATAAAACATATATTTTATACAAACCGTACATTTCAGTGAGAAGCAAATCTCGAAGTTTCGGTGAAGTCTTATCCAGAGTCGTCAGGAGAGCACCCTATCATGGCGGAGATGTAGGCCGAACTGATTATTTCTCCGGAGGTCGTAAATTACATGCACTTTGCTGAAAAGTGTTCACTTCTTCTACAATAGAGGTTACCAGTGTGCAATATGTACTAATTCCATCTTCAGGCTTTTCTGCGATTTCTCTCTTCTTCTTCTTCTTCTTCATCAGCCTTCGTCTTTCCACCGCTGGATATAGGCCTCTTCCTTATTTTTCCATTCTTCCCTGTTGTTGGCTAATTGTAGCCATTTCTTTCCCCCCACAGCGACAATATCATCGGCCCATCTCTTTTGAGGTCTTCCGATGCCTCTTTTATTTTCCCAAGGTCTACATTTCAGAACTCTGGGAGGCCATCTTGTAGTATCCTGTCTTGCAACGTGTCCTGCCCATTGCCATTTTAGCTTCGCTACATGATCCATGATATCCACTACTCTAGTTCTTCGCCTAATTTCGTCGTTTCTAATTCTATCTCTTAGGCTTACTCCAAGCATGGATCTCTCCATGGATCGTTGCGTGCATTTGAGCTTTTCTACACTTTTCTTTGTAAGGGCCATAGTCTCCAATCCATACGTCATCACTGGCAGTACGCACGATTCAAAGGTTTTTCTTTTTAGGCTAATTAGACTTCTCTCTTGGCGACCTTTATTATAGAAGAACCGAAGACTCCACAACAAAGTGTGTATAATCTACAACCTCGGAAGAAATAATTAGTTTGGCCTACACCTCTGCCATGATAGGACGCTCTCCTGATGATGCTGGATAAGGCTTCAGCGAAAAAGTCGAGATTTGTTTTTCGGTGAAACATACGGTTCATATAAAATATCAGTTTTATTTAACACATAAATGTCTTAAATAATATAATTACCAAAGAAAATAAAATTATAATAGGTAATAAGACAGTCAAAAGTAGCAAAAACTATGATTTTCCATAAACAATCGTCAATATTATTGTAATATTCTTAATGTAATATAATATAATATAATATTAATGTATATAATATGTAATGTAATATAATATTATGTGCAATATGCTTACTTCATTCTGCTTACACGGCTTCTAGTGCAATATTGGCGAAAATAAGATTGGGGGCCGGAGTGAGGTAACAAAGTGACTCAGTCAAATTTGAATTTTAATGAAGTATAATAGTTTTAAAAAGTTCTATAATATTTTAAATTACATTTTTACAACGCGAAGAAGATTTGACTTAATTTTTCATTATTTTATAAGTAACCGCGGTATTCTTACGTCTCATGATTCACAAGATTCTGGCTGACAGATTAGTGAGTTTTACCTCTAAGGGACAATTTAATACATCAGGCATATAGGCATAAGATATTTAGATAGATAATATAATTTTGGCTCACGGCATTCCGAAGGCAAGATGCAGTCAGCATTATCTGAGTCATCCCTCCTGACGTATCCCGGCTTGCACTGACAGCCTTGGGGTAAGCATATGGCAGGGCAGGGAGTGGAGCCGTGAGTGAGCAGGTTGTTGCACGTCATAGGGCAGGGAGTAGGGCACTCCACGAATTCCTCATTGGGATCATCGCAGTAGGCTGCAAAATATTATAAGGAGTGTCTCATAGCTAGCACTAAAAACTTCGATTTTGAATAGAAAATGTTTTGTACACTTGGGTGAAAAGTCAACAGTCAAGGAGACAAATGCAGTGCAAATGCAGTCACAAAGCGACAATCACACCCGGTGGGTACTCCAGTAATTTATTTTCATTGGTCGCATTTTTTTATTTTTTTTTATCTGTTTTTTTTACATTATTAAATATCACTAGACCCACAAAATGTCTTAAAAGATGTCTGCAGGTTCATTTTCAAAATTAATGTTGCCACTATTGTTTCTATGGTCTCGCTTCACTGTCAAAAATAACTACATATATTTGTGTAGTGGTTATGCCACCCTTCATATAGGAAATGTTATTTCGCAAACATTCGGATATGATCAACTGATTTCTAAACCCTTCTAGTAATTTCTAATTTACTGTAAAACGTCCCGAGTTTGAGCAGAGCTGGGAAATCCTCGATTTTGTGTCATTCTCTCTGTTTCTACTGCCTCGTGACAATATCACTTAGAAAAAACCTCTACATTGGAAAGATGTCTGTTAAAAGTGCTAATAATGCCTTTCAATTCGCCCTTTGACAAAAATTTTAAAGAATTTCATTTTTGCTTCTTCTTCTTCTTGAAGGTTCAAACTTTTTCAAATTTGGGCTTCGCTCACCACGTCAGCCCAATTTAATTGAAACCTCGCTTCGCAGCAGTCCTCCAACTTGAGTACCCTTGAGGTGAGTACTCATGAAAACGGAGCTATAGGTATAAATGATCCAATTATTATTATTATTAACTGTTTCCGCCAGTTTCTCTTAGGCTGATCGAGCACTGCTCTTTGGTCTTCTGCCTTCTAGTCTTGCCTAGAATATCCTCATTGGAAAACTATCTGCCGCAAGATATGTCCCAGCCATGATAACTGTGATTTCTCGATAAACGTCAATAAAGGTTCTATTTCGAGACATTCTCTTATTTGAGTATTTCTGATTCTGTCCCTTTGGAAACTTCTACTATTATTCCTCATAGAAATCCCATCTCGGCAGCCTGCAGCTTTTCATATTTGCAAAAAAGTAAAAATGATTGTTCATTATAAATAAGCGCTACGTTCAATTAAATTCATCCCAACCACAGAGGAGGAAAAATAATAATTTTCAAACAAAAGACAAGATTATTTGGAAATAGAAATAAGAGAAAGTACAAAATTATATTAATGCATTTAAATCAATAAAACACTTACGGCAATTCTGCCTGAGAAAACACGCAAACAAATAATTTGATTTACTTTCCATTGTGCAGGTTACCTACGGTAAGTGTGGTGAGTATAGAACGCCACGCTCTTCTCTCCTGACATGCCTTGTCCACTTTCATACACATTCATAGATTGTGGAATTTATATATCTAATACTAAATACTGTGAAACAAACGCATCAGAAGTATAGAACATCGGTTTGAGTTAATAAACAAAATTATACATACTAGAAATATAATATGTGTGCACTTTATAAGAAAAGACATATGTTGACATAAAATTGATAAAAGATATATGTTGGCATAAGATATAAAATTAAATACCTGGAGGCGTATTCAAAACAGAATCAGAAACACACTCATGAGCTAAAAGGATAAGGAAATAAGCTAATGATGCAACGTAGATTAGCATCATTTTTCTGATGTAATTAAGTAAATACATATTTGAATAAGTTCCCACACCTGCGAAGTAAACAGTTTTTATAGTATTTAAATGGTTTGCCAGTAATATATACCAAGCATTATATGCAATAAAATTGTTTAAGTCATGATTTAGCAAAGATCGTGATTTCCAATAGCTATCATTAAATAATATATATATAATATATATAGATATATATATATATATTTTTTTTTATTTTATTTATTAATTAACATCCTAAAGGGCTTTTACAATAGATAAGTAAGTACATAATCAGAATATATAGATAGTTTAAAGTGAAAAAAACAATAACATGTAAACATAATAATGACATAAAGAGAAAAAAAATACTAAAAATAGATATATTGTGACGTAGCAACCTTTGTTCGTCACACCTCTTCGCGAAACCTCTGAAAAAATGAATTTATCGATCCCCGCACCAACGATCTGCACCAAAAATTGATTTCTAACCGCGTAGGTACCGCAAGCACTCTATGGAACAGAATAATGTCTTTCGTCTTAATAGAGGGTTTTTCCACGGGAGCGCTTCGCGCCATGGCCAGGTGACGCAGCATGGAGAGAAAGGTGGATCCATTGCAACGCCTGGGGGGCAGCTGCAGAGGTGATGTTCCGGTAATCATTTGCATCGGCCGCCCAAAGCCTCGGGGTGGGGTTGTTCTCTGGACCCTTAAGGGAGCAATCCTCCTCAGATGCGAGGCCAGCAAAATAAAGACCACGACTTGCCTGGTATTCAAATTCTCTCTATTAATCAATTTCACATCACGCCTGGAGCGAGCTGCGTGTTATCTGACTCCGTAAATACAAGAACATGTGCATCAGGTCGAGCGGTTTTAGAAAAAAGGAACATTGCTAAGCACGTGCGGAAGCGGTGTTTGTGCCAGACTATTGTGGCTTCATTGTTTTAAATGTGATATAGAAATTTTGCCCAAGTGTTCATTAATTTGCAGATTGTGAATACCACGCCCCGACACCTGCGCTGCGTCACCGCAAGTAGTATAAAAGGATTTAGTTCCACTGTCTTTTCCCTCCATGTATGACGCGGCCGCTAGCGCTGATGTCGAGGCGTGGTAAATTAAATCTTCGCCTCAATTTATTGTAAAGAAAAGGGTTTCAATGTGTAAAATTCCCAAAAACACTTCATAAAAAAAATTGTCACCTTCTGTGGCATTATTAAATTCTGTTTAAAATTAATTTGAATAAATTTCCCTTCATCTAAATAATGTTTCGTTGTATTACCCTAGTCATTGAACTGTTGCAACTTAAAATAAGTTAAAAGGGAGAGACAGCTGAAGTGCGATGTACACGACACCGGAAGTACCCTGAGTTTAAATTGTGGAAGTAAGGTGAGTCCGATTCTTCTCCGACTGAGCGAAGCTGGTGGCGACGAGGAGTTCTGTTGGGAGCAACAGAACTTCACGTCGTAATATATATATATATATATATATATATAGATAAATATAATATAAAGTAAAAAGCAAGTATGTACATAAAAAGCAGAAGCATAAGAAAAACATAATATAATAGAAATTTAAAAACAAAAAAAGTATTAATATAAAGTGAAAAGATATAGCACAAGCATTGAAAGTAATATTATAATAAAAAATTTACATACAAATACAAATCAATTATTTAAGTCCAATTCGACAAATACTAGTAATCTATTCAAAACACCTTTTAATATATGTTTGAAAAAGAGTAGCTTGTTGGTCTTGTGGTTAGGACTCTCGCCTCGTGATCCAAAGGTCGCAGGTTCGAATCTCACTCCAGACAAGCAAGTTAGTCCTATTTTTATAGCACAAGTTTGAAAATAGTAAGAATATTGATGTGACACGACTTCCGTGTTCGCATCTCTATTTTAAAAAAAATATATACAGTTACTGGCAAAGACGTCTAGTTGCTCGTATCTGTTTGCTAGTCTAGGAAGCCTTTGAAGTGGGGGATTAAAGATATAGTTAGTGGCTGCAGTTTCCACAGCAAAACCTGCATGACTTCGAGATGGAACACGCAAGCAGATACATTCTAGTAGTTGAGAACAGTCGATAATACCATTTATTAGTTTGTATAAAAAGAAAAAGTCTGTCACTATTCTTCTAGTCTCAAGATTGCTAACAGATCTAAGAATATTGTAATCGATATTACTTGAAGGTATGTTAAGTTTATAATTGATTAATCTAAGAAACTTATTTTGGACTTTCTCTATATTACTTATGTGAACTGTATAATGAGGGCTCCATACAACTGTATTAAATTCTAGTATTGGTCGAATCAGGGTCTTAATAATAAAATGAACGTTTCAATTTTCTTGAAATCTTTGCTTAACCTAAGTAAGAAACCTAAAGTTCTTAATCCTCTATCAACTGTTGAGTTGATATGGGGGACTAAAGAAAACTTTTTGTCAACAATTATGCTTAGACCTCTAATTTCATCTACCACACTCAAAACTTTTCCATCAATTTTGTAATCATAGAGTACTACTGTTCAGGTGCGGGAAAATCTCATCACTTGACATTTGGGGACATTTAAAAATAGGTCATTAACTTCACTCTATTTCTGTAAAGTGTCCAGTGCACACTGCAAAAGTTTGCAGTCCTGGACTGTTTCAATTGCCCTATAGAGTTTCATATCGTCCGCGAAAAGCAAACATCTAACAACCGATGAAAATAGTACGGGGATTACATCATTGATGAAAATGCAGAACAATATAGGACCTGGGTGGGAGCCTTGTGGTACCCCGCTAACAGCACAAAAGTGATCAGACCCCAAATTAGCTATCCTGACAACCATTTGTCTGTTGTGCTAATAACTCTCTAGCCATGCTTTCAAGTTTCCTGCGACTCCCTAGGCTTTTAGTTTATCAAGTAGAATTTTATGTGAGACTCGATCGAATGCCTTGGAGAAATCCGTGTAACGTTGTTGTAATAAATGTAATAAAAAAGTAAATGTTGAAATAAAAAGAATATGTTGAGTTCATAACTTTAATTTAAGTTGCTTTCTGATGTGATTTGTCTGTCGCCCTTCACTACCACTATAAATGTGTACTTAAAATATATTCTGGGTTCATGCAATATGAGAAAAATTACAACTTTAGATGATTAGACTGTGACATGCAATTTGTGCGTAGCACGCAATGGCTCGCCCCACCAAATTACACGTTCTTGATATTTTTATATTATTATTTAATTATATAATATATAGTTTTATGTTTAGGGTCAGATTAATAAAACAAATGGTTTTCTATTTATGAATTTTCAGATTCAAAATCTTGCAATCATGTCCCATTATTTTTACTCCCTTTATATTAATTTGTGGCGTCTGTCTGTCTGTCTGGTTGATGCAAAAACTTTGGATCGATTTTTAACCCTTTTCCCGTGATCCAATCGAGCTGAAACTTTGCAAGCAGAGTCATGGCGACGATCAAATAGATCTATCAAATTTTCATTAAAAAAATTAATAATTATTGTATAATTTTAGATTTTTAGAAACTTTTAATGGTTTTTTCATACAACTGAGTAAGACTGCGACGCGTCTGGTAGACACGGAACCTGATTATAGTATCATTTCGGATTTTTGGAAATTTTTTATTACTCCCTTTCGTAGTGTCGCCCAACCAAAGCCCAACGCGTAGGTTAAGCGCCAAACCAGTTTCCACTAGTAAATGAGAAAGGGAGTATAATAAAAACTTGGTTTTTATGGGTTAGTTTTTTCACACATTTTCATTTTCTTTGCACACTTTTTCAGATGTACAGCTAGTGTTCTCTTATGATTTGATAGTGATAGTGCGTGATCAAAATCCGTTCTTCACTTGTTCTGTCGGCGCGTTAGGGCCTACTAAGACACGGTTTTACCACTTCGTTTCCCTTGAGATGTACATAGCATGGTCCCCGAAAGGCTATTGGATCTCGCCTAACTTTAGACAAAATTGGATTCAATATCGTTTTAGCGGGAAAAATAATGGTTCAATATTATTTGAACACATATCATACATTTATTATAATATTCAAATTCTAATTATATTTTAAAGCTTTTAATATTTTCTTACTTATCTATAGTTTCTTTTAATTCATAATCAACTATATTTACATTATTTTATTTCCTATTTTCATGGTACTCACCACCAAATAGTAATAAAAACCTATATATTTATGAGACCATGATTTTACATTCACTGAATTATTGTATGTACTTTAAAAATTCGTGTGCTTGATGGTTTAATGTGTCATTTTATTCTCTCGACTATCACGATAACAATTATTATTTGATACACTGCTAACATTAAAATAATTATTACTAGCAGCCGAGTAATAAAACATGTCGAGGCAGTTTTTAGTGCTCTATGATAAAAAAGTAATAGTCACGGTTTCTAATAGGTATCTCTATCGGTAACTAGTTAAAATGTTCAAAAAAAAATTATTTTGGTGGTTTACAATGTTTTGATATACACAAACACATTTATAATGCTTAAATTATATATGAGCGATGTATTTGTTAAAAAAAAAACAGGATCTCTACAAAAAAAAAATATAAAAAAAATCCTCCAATATGATGATTCAATCAATAGCACATTTGGATGATATCGGATCTTCTTTAGATGAATATGATATGAATATTGTTTAATCCCAAATCCATTAAATAACTTAACATTAGCAATACACCGAGTTTTAGCTATATGGAAGTTATATGGATCTACTGTTTCTCGACCTATTGTTTTTCTACATTCCTGGAAGATGCCCCTTTTTCATTTTTTTTTTTTTTATGTATTTATTAATTTTTTTGACTTGGGAAGTTGCACATATTGCTCCCAACATGTAATTAGACATAGTTTCTCCAAGTGGTTTATAAAAAAAATTTAATAAATTAGAATTAACATTTTTCTTTTCTTTTATAACCCTTGGTATGCCGGAACGCGGATCCGCGCTACCTCCGTAATCCATGCTTCTACGCCTGTGTGCATTTTTTCCTTTATCTATTACAATATTACGGAGTAGAGTTCAAAAGTTCCCTTCGCGTGTATTTTTACTGAAGGAATGAAGGTTCTCAACCAATCAGAACGATGTAAAAAAAGTTAAAATTCATTCTTAGAATGAATTAAAAGTAACCCATTTTTTTCTATAATCGGTGCGAAAGTTTGTGTGTGCCACAGTTTTTATTGTTTATTGAAGTAATGATAAAGGTGTCGAAGTTGTTGTTCATTTTGTATTTTTATTATTTTGCAATAGTTTGAAGTAAAGACTTTTTCAAAAATTACGTAAATCTTTGAATAAATTCACATAAAAGTGTTCACATCAAGTAAATTCACATAAAATTCACATCTCAGTGTCCGTTGGTAGTGCGTGAGTCTTGTTTTCGGTTATTCTTATCTTTTTATTTCACACTTATTGCGAATCATATATCGTTGGAAATGTTTTGTAGATTATGATTTTAGAATGTTATTTCAATAAATCTTGGCTCACTCTAAATTTATGTTCAAATCACTTAATGTATGCAGAAACCCCTCTCTTATTTCTAATTTTGCTAATGCAAATAATCATTATAGTCAAAATTATAAAAAAAAAAAAAACAAAAACAAAAAAAAAAAAAAAAAAGGCCTTGAAGTCCAATTACTGTGGCGAAGCACACCAAAAAAATATTTATAGGCTTGATAAAATCTCCTGGATTAATTATGTGCTCACCGGGAATCAAACCCAGAATCCTCGATATGAGAAGTGAACTTCAAGGGCCAGGCCAGGGCTATCTTATCGATGAAAATCCCCAGTTGCCCTTCTCCAACAAAACTGTCATCATTTATAGAGAGGCTAATTTTTATTTTTATTTAATAGATTAATTTTTCAATAATGACGCATTATAGATAAATGAAACAATAAGGGCCGGTTGTATCAAATTGGATTAAATAAATCTTTCGTAAAAATCCATGATTTTTGGATTGTGTCATTGGGAAACGCAACAATCAATGGTTTACACAAAAGATTACTATAATCCAAGTTGACACAACCTGCTCTAAGGTCTGGTTGTTTCAAGTTGGATCAAAGTATGCGTAAATCCTGGATTAAACTGAGTTTAACCTCAAGGTTACGCGAAATCACACACAAAAAAAATCACAACAAATATTGTATTAGGGGTGTTGCAATTGTGTAAATTAAAAATCTTAGACAAATGCACACCAAAATAATTTTGCACATGGCATCACGTCATTTAAATTTGACTTGACAGATGCAAATTCTTCGACACATGATGTTCATATCATCAACAATACTGTTTTACTAATAAGAAGTGAGGATGTCCACATGAAGATGAAAGTGGGCTGCATTAAGCAACGAATATAATGCTTTGTGGCTTTGTTCCCGCCTAAATGCTAGTGATGGGTCCGCTCTGTACTCACTTCTACAATGTAGTACTACATTACATTGAAGTGTACACTTCACACCTTTTGAAGTGTAGTGCACACTACAAACTACACACAGTTCAAAGTTATTGAAAGTACAACTTCATTTCAAATCGAACACTACAAAGTACATACTCCAAAGTTATCAAAAGTACGAGTAAATACTACAAATAGTACATTTTTTATGTGAAATTTTTGGGAAGTCGACGTAGATAAATGAAGAAATTTTTGGAAACCGAAAAAACCCACCTCCCATGGTTTCAAAAATTTTGGGACCGAAAATCTTTGGAAAGTGATAAAACACCCCCCTCCCCCCCCTCCATGGTTTGAAAAAATTTTGGGACCAAACGAAGAAATCTCTGGAAACTGAAACAATCCCCCCCCGCGTTTGAAAAATTTTGGGATGAAATGAAGAATTCTTTGGAAACTGAAACAATCCCCCCCCATGGATTGAAAATTTTCTAGTAGTTACACTTTTCAAGAAGCACTTCTTGCAGGTCATTACAATTTTGTAGTACTACAATAGTTCACTTCATTAATACTACAATCGCTTCACTTTTATTAATACTACAATTACTTCACTTCATTAGTACTACAATTTCGTAGTACTACAATTAATGTTTTCGATTTTCGAAGTAGATTCTAGAGAGAATATGGTAAAATGCACCAGGATGGTTAGATTATTGATGAAATTAAATGTTTTCCTACCTATTGAGTGTTTGCGGGAACAATATGTTTTTATTTGATCTGTATTGTATTTCTTTAGTTTTTCTGTGTATAACATTTTCTTTGTAAGATAAGGTAATAGAAAACTGAAACCAAAGTCCACGACTCCAAGTGATAAACAAAATAAATTATAGGTTCGTGGTTCAGTTAGATATTTTCAAAACCCAACTAAAGAATCGGCAGGAAATTCACAAAGTTATTTTGGAAAGGCATAAAGCCAAAAGAGATCTGGCTTCATTTAATTATAATTGAAAGTTGTATTTTTAATTAAAATTTTCATTTTCCTGTTAACAGGTATGTATATAAAATACAATAAAAGAGTTTCATACACCGAATATATTGTTTTATTATTATTATTCCGCGGTCACCCTCTGTTTCTGCTGCCTTCAACAAACAATTTTCCTTACCATCCTTTCCTTGCTCAACAGTTCCACATGACAAAACCATGCGACAACATTGGTAAATAACATTGAAATTAGTAGTCCAGTGGCCATGTCACTTTCTCTGCATACTGAAAATTCTGGGTTCAATTCCCGATGAGGTCGCAATACATCTTTCTGTTTTCTTTAAAGTCTAGGTGTTTTTGCCGAACCGCAATAAATTGGGCCTTCAGGCCCATTGTAGCATTAAAAATTGCTGTACATCCCGGTCTCCTACAATATAGCAATTACCAAATCTGGTACCTAGTACCATTTGTCCTAACTTGATACTTTGTTTGGACATAATGACAAATATATTTCTGATTTTTATAGTGCTCTTCGACTGATTAAAATGTGGTCTGAAGAGCCATTACTCTGGTAATGGCTGACCCTATCCATAGTCCAAGAAACACTGTTTCAGATATATCACCTACGCACCTTTCATCAATATAAATGTATAATTATCAAAACCCGAGTGAAATAGAAACTGAAAAAAAAAATTTGAGTCGGTAATGGTCAAAATATACTGATTGCGTCATTCTACTTTGCGTACAATAAAGCACATGCGGCAACGAATCATAGTTTGCTTCATGCTTTAATCTGTAATGTCATTTATCAAATCCTTGAGAGAAACCTCGTCTGCGTGCACATGCCATAATGCAGAGGCAGTAAAGAGACTGACACATAAAAGTCTGTAAGTCTAGGGTCTGTTGTCTGTCAACATGCCAACAATTTATCAAATGTCACACAAAGGCATGTCTTTCAAGCTCCACGTTCACTATATTTTTTTCAGCGATTTAGGAATCCAAAACATTTGAAATAGTTAGAATGTAGGTTGTTAAGCACTTAAGAGAACCATCTATGTTGTATCCCTTGTCCCAAAAAATTAAGCACTTAAGAGAACCATCTATTTTATATCCCTTGTCCCATAAAATATTAGTAATTTAGCAGATCATAATATGTATGTAAAAATTGTTGCATATGTGTTAAATGTTAAATGCATTTAATGGAAACATTCTATTAGCATTGCCAAAAATAATATTTTTTCAGAAAGAGTAATGTTTTGACTTGATAGAACAGATAACTGTTCTAATTCCAAAGACAGTGATTGTGGCCACATATCAGGCTACTGTGAACCACAACATAATTATGTGGGCTGCCATCATGATTAGAACATAGTGAACAGAAATCACTGTCAGGTTATTTCTTTCCGCTAGTTAACTAAAAACCATAAAACTATAAATCAGTCAAACTATAAAAATAAAAAAACATTCTTCTTTATTAATTTTTTACATTAGAAAACTCTTATTAGTATAATTAGTATGTTGAAAACAAACCATTATTCTGACTACATTTCAAAATGTTGAAAATGTATGTTTTAAGCAAAAATAAAACTAGTATCTAAGGGCAAGCTTTTAGCGGTACACATTTGCCTTTACGATTGAGGATGTATCCTTTTTTACAGAAACATCCTTTTTTACATATTTTGGAACAGTGCGGTTTCCTTTTGTCACAAGACGGAGGACAGGCCGGGCCACATGTCAAGTACTCCTTATTCGGATCTCTACAATCAATTGCTGAAATCAAAATATAAAATCAGACTTCAATATTGTGATATTGTGTATGGACAACTCAGATAAATAATGTATTAAAGGAATCATCATGTATCAGTCTGACAATCAGCTCTCCATACAAAAGACATTTTTAAATAATTTTTTCTTCACTCTTAGATAGATTTATGAACAGCGTCATTTCTGGCATACGTATTTGAAAAAAGAGCATCTAAATGGTTAAGCTGTAAACTAAATGTAAGGTATTATTTTAATAAATAAAAAAAAATTTATCTAAAGACACTTACGGCATTCTTCCTTTTTGATGCATACATGGTGCTTGTTCCTCACGTACCCCTTCTTGCACTCACAACCTCCATGACAGGGCTGGGGGGGTATGCAAGCTTTAGGGGGCGAGAGACTATGGATGGACTCACAAGTTTCGGGGCAGGGATTCATACACCTGCAGTAAACCTCATTAGGGCCATGACAATGGTAATCTAGATAAAAGATAAAGTAACAGTAAGCGTGACAGTCAGTATGTTGACATAAATATTTGTCTAGAATTTATGTGAAATAAATCAAAATAAATACGCATCTCATAATATTACTTTTAAAAATATTTTCATACTAGTTGTAACCCGTAAGTAATTTGTAAGAAAAAAAGAAGTTTTTATACTCTAAAGAAGTTACGGACGTTACATGAAAAAGAAGAATATCTGCTACAACTCTGTTAACACTTTTATGTGTGCTTTAAATATTTCTTACTTCTCGGATCAGGCTTATAATTTTGTGGCATTGCTTGTTATCAGTGAGCCAAATATAGGATTATTTTTAAACGAGAAAATAAATGTTTAAGTAAACATTTTCCATTCACCACATTTTGAAAATTTGGCAGATTTAACAATAAACATTAAATAGGACTTTATGATAAATAAAGAAATTAAACATCTTCACGAATAATCAATGCGATAGTTAAGAAGTAAATTTCAATTAAATTAATTCTTATTTTTATACGTTAAAAAATAAGAAAGTTCCGACGCTGATATTTAACTTTACCCACAATATTTATAACCATAGATAAAGGATTCATCTAAATACATATATGACTTTGTGGCACATTTTAAAATTAAGGACGTGGCTCAAATGCTAGAGCGCCCGCTGAGCATGTAAGAGGTGCTGGGTTCAATTCCCATCCGTTTTTTAAAAAAAAAAATCAAGAAAAAAATTTCTAAAAAAAAGTTTTGAAAAAATAATTACTATAATAAAATAAGTTATTAATATTTCAAATTTCAAAAGATTTCAAGTTATAATTTTTAAATAACCATAAAACGATAAGTCTCCAAAAAAATGAATAGATGGTCGTTCTTATACCTTTTGAGAATTAAAAAGTTTCCAACAAAAAATTAATTGATGGCCGATCTTGTAGCTTTTGAGAATTGGAAAATGTAGCCAAAACTGAAAATGTACTGAAAAATATTATTATTAAAAATAATACATTAAAAAACATAAGTCAAGTTTTAAACCTTAAAAAAATATTATTCGTGGAGAATGACGGAAAACTGAAAATATACAATTATTTTTTGAAAAACTTCAATCCCATTCTGACGATAGAAGCTTTTCGAAAAAATATTAATTGGAAAATATTTCTTACTTATTTCGTCGAATAAAATGATAAAAACCTTGCAAAAATTAAAAATGTCATTTGTTACAAGGTTTTTATTATTTTATTTAAGTTGTATTGAAGCAAATGAATTTTTCATAATCGATATAAGTTACTGTAAAGATAGTTCAACTTTAAAAAAAAAAAACGAAATATTGAAAAAAATGCAAACTTTGATATTGCATATCTCCATAACTATGGTTGCTTGAACATTTTAGACTCATAACATAGTCAGAAATCTACTGGTCAAGTTTCTGCTACTGGCTCTGGTACACCCTGTATATATAAGAAGATAATATATACAAAAGAAGGTAATAATTACATTTTACTTTTTAATAAGAATAATAGATACACATGAGTATTAATTTATTTTGTTTTTTTTTTACCACATATACATATGTACATATATATGTACATATTTACGCACAGCTTATTTCTATGTACTGACTGCATGGGCCTAGTAAGGCCCGGTTGTTTCAAGTTCGATCAAAGTAAGCGGTCGATAAAAGCATAGATTTTTACGAAAACGGATCGTCTGATTGGTGGAGAACGTAAAATTTCAGTTTAAACTCTACGCTTACTTTGATCGAATTTGAAACAACCGGGCCTAAGTGTTGTACAACAGAATCACTCTATCTTGGTGATGGATTAAAAATTATTACAGCGTTTAGCCAGAATATAGCAAATTATAAAGCACCGCATGACATTTGGATGAGACAGATTTCACGCCAATGAACTAGATGCTGAGAGCATAATTGCTGCCTCAAAGATCCTCTAAAGACAAAAGCATTTCCCTTCTTTAGAAACAATTAAGAAAAAGTTTTTTTCTGAATTGTTTCTAAAGAAGCTTTTGTATAGATTTGTAGGGAGACTAAAATACATTTGCAGAGGGGCAATTGGATTGCCGTGGAAAAATACCAAGGATGTCGTGAACCGAAAAAGTTAAGGAACCACAGGAACACTGTTCCAATATATCCATATTCAAATTATTATGAACATTAGTTATGCGTAATTAGAAATACATCTACAGAACGATTATCTGTATTTACAGTTTAGGATATTTTTTTAAACAGTAAATATTAAATAATGTTTCGTAAATCTAAATTGTGATGATGTTCTGCAACAATCTGAAACCGAGATCAGTTAAAGATTTGATATTTTTAATATAAAAATTTTCAGTGGGTGCTTCACTGTACAGTGTACATAACTGGGAGAACTATTTAAATAATGATAATACTGAAAAATACATTTATCCTAATCTATACCTGTAAAACTCAATGTCTGTCTGTCTGTTCCCTATACAAATCTTTACCGTTTGAACAATTTGACCCAAATTTTGCACACTTATTCTTAAGGACCCGGCGGGTAACGTAGATGACATTTCCTCCCTCCTCCTTCACCCCTCCCTTTTCTCCCCTCCCCATCCACCTGATTTATTTTCTATGCAAATCTGTACCGTTCGACCAATATGATTCAAATTTTGCATACTTATTCTTTAGGACCCGGCGAGTAACATAGATGACACTTGCAGCTCCCCCTTCACCACTTCCCCTTCCCCTGATATATTTTCTACGCTAAACTGTAACGTTTTGATCCAAATGTTGTATGCTTATTCTATAGGATCCGCCGAGTAACGTAGGTGATATTATTCCCCTCCCCATCCCCCTGACATATTTTCTATGCAAATCTGTACCGTTCAACCAATTGGCATACTTATTCTTTAGAACCCGGCGAGTAACATAGATCACATTTTCCTCCTCCCCTTCACCCTCCCCCACCCTCTGATATATTATCAATGCAAATTTGCGCCGTTTGACTGATTTGACCCAAATTTTGTATACTTATTCTATAGGATAAGACCCTATAGAACATAGGTGACATTCCCATCCATCCCAGTCTAGATTAAATGGAAGCATTATTTTTATTAGAGGCTTTGCAAAACAATGGATCCTTTGTTTCCCTCCACAAACTTATTTTTAACTTAATACTTAACCCATGTAATGCCGGGTACGAACAGCTAGTCTTAAATAAAACCAAAAGCTGCTTTTAATATAATTTGATGACCCTTTGGAGTCTTGTTAATTAACTTATTGTAGTAAAAAGATACCTATTTTTGTGCAAATTTGGTTTACACCGGTCAAACATTGTAGGATTGTGTAGAAAAGACATTCAGTTTTATATACAAATATGTATAGATAAAAAATCATCCAACTTACTGCATTTAGATTTAGGTATGCACGTATTATTCTCTCTGACATATCCTGGTAAGCACTGGCATGTCTTCACGGAGCAATCAACAGTACATCCGGGCAAGGGGATGAGGTGACAGGACTTCTCGCAGGGAGCAGGGCAGTCTACAGGGTGGGCGTTTGATTCACAGCCTGTGAATATAATTTTAAGTATCCCTGTAGTCAATGTGCAGAAGTACTAGGCATATTCATAAAGTAAGGGCTGATTGGTCATTAAAAAAAATATATACTCGTGAGAAAAAAAATATTATTTACAAGTTAATTTACCACATATCTTCATCGCTTTTCCATATATGTAATCACCATTCAGTTCCAAGCCAACGCCAGTTTTTTTAACCCCTCTGCATAGAAGTTTGCTGCCTGGGAATTGAACCAGTTGTCAACGGCAGTCTTGAGTTTCACGTCATTTTCAAACATTTTCAATCACGTGATCACTAGGTGCAAGGACGGAACTACATATATGGAGGGTGATCAAAAAGATCCCAAAGAAAAGTCTGAATCTTTTTCATAGTTATGCAGTGGTGCGTGGACACACATTGACGCATGGTGAGCATTTTACGGCACCCACCTTACACACAGTTTGCGATATTCGAGCTTTTCTGTGACAATCGTGTAGATAGAGGTTCGTCCAACTTGCGGAAATTCATCAGCCAGAGCAATAATTCGTCGATCTGAATACTGAGTTTGTCACCACACTCTTCATCATGCACATTTGTGCGGCCATTACAAAAATCTCGACCCCAGTTTCTAACCTTTCCTTAACTTATTATTGTAGATCCATACACAAAGCATAATTCCCGATTAATTTCAACAGGTGAAGATCCTTTTGCATATAAAAATCAAACGATTATCGCGGAAATTGCTATCTGCATTCACGGACAGAATAATATCTGCTGAAAAAAAAACTGCAGTAGCTTCGTAAATAGCCGATAGATGGCCCCGCATGCGTGAAACTTTGTTCAGACCTGCTAACATTTAAATATAAGCCAACGGCCCTTACTTTATGAACATACCTAGTAATATATTCTGTGCTATTCTGAAAATAGCAAAATTGTCGGTGGTGTGGTCAAAGGGAGAAAGAAGTACACAGCGGTTATCCATCAAATGTCAAATATAAAAACAGTCCAACAATGATTCTCTTTTCTACGGTGCAATTCGACAATGACAATTTTTGCCATAATTTTACATCAGGACACTGTGAGAAAAGAAATTAATAAGGGCATATGAAAAAATCTTTTTTCTATAAGCTTTAAATACAGAATTAGTACTTATTTGATGTAAATCTAGTCAAAACATGAGAATTGGGAGATTATGTTTGCGCCAGAGCCCAGCTGTCAGATCAGACTGGAGAAATCGGACATTGCAAATAAATGCATTTACTTTGAGAGAGATAAGTGAAAATATACAAATCTTCTTATTTAAGTACGATGAACACCGAATACTGACGTATACCTGCGTCTCGTTTATTTTTTTTTTTCATCTATTAAGTATAGGGATAAAGATCTTAAATCTCAGTATTGCTATTTTCAGAATAGCACAGATTGTTTATGTATCTGTCAATTGTAAAAATATATCATTTAAAGATTAAAACACTAATGCAAAAATGAATTCAGAATACTTGCTTATGAATAGTTTTTTATATTTATGATGAAATAATGTTACAGCTGTATAATAAAAAGCTGTATCGCACATTACTAAAAACAACCACTATTTTAACATCAAAAATCTACGACCTGGAAAATAATCTACTAAGGGCCGGTTGCATCAACTTGGAATAATACATGACGTGAAGGGGGATATGTGTGAGGTTATGTGTATAACTATTAAAACTATTTCTTTCTTCTTAGTTAAACCTCTGATACAATGCTATTTATTTGGATGTTCAAAAATGTACTTCCTCCTGACGATTTTAACAACTATTCACTGCTCCTTAAAACTATTATCAGTTGAAGGACTAGATACTCTTCACTTTGAATACACTTTGAACTTCTCCATGTTCCTCCATCACAACTCTCGCCATAAGGCAACAACAATAAAAGTCTCTTAAATATTTACCTCTGATCAAGATGATTTCAGCAATACTATTACTTACACTTATTCGGTGATTCACATTTTCCGTTAATCCTCACCTTGCCAGGTTTGCACTGACAACGAGGTGTGCAAACATAATTTGAAGGAGGTTTAGGGCAGTCTCTAATATATCCAAACATATATTCAGAGCAATCTACATCAAATGGACAGTAAGCCGGACAGGAATTCCACACCTCATTTGGCCCACAGTTTAGAGGAGCTGAAAAGAATCAAGGTAGAATTTACATTAAACGTTAGTAAGGAAGCTACCACACCCCTTAGGGCCTCAAAACATATTTTAATATGCAGTTGTCTCTCAATAATTTTATGTAATGGTCCCAAATGGATTTATGTGGTTTCCTTCTTCACCGAAATAAACGATCTAAAGGAGTAATTTTTAATAACCAAATTAATTAATCAATTAGAAAGACATACAGAAAAATTTAATTCACGAAAAAATATTAGGTTACTACTGGGATTCGAACCCAGGTCACCTCCTTTCCGGGGTCGGTGCTCTGACCACTAAGCTATAGCAACCCTCTATGTTTCCGTGAATATATCGACCTTATATGTAGTTCTTATTTTTATTAATTGATTAATTAATTAAAAATAAGAACTACATATAAGGACAATATATTCACGGAAACATAGAGGGTTGCTATAGTTTAATATGTTTTGAGGCTCGTTTCATCTCGCGCCTCAAAACCATTTACACACACCAGCTGCCAGAGGTCTTCACTCACCTGGTTCGAGTTGTGAGCGAATTCAACTTATAAATTAGCTCTAGGATTGGAACTCATTCTTATGTAAAGGACTTTCTGTAGACAATATTAGAATCCTCAAAATGCTTTAAGGACCTGAGCATTGTAAAATGTTTTCCAAATGACCTAAAAGTATATTAAAATATTATGTCTACTCACGGCATTCTGACGCCAGGATGCAATCGGCATCAATGGAATCATTCCTCTTAACGTATCCTGACTTACAATGACAGCCATAGGCCGGGCACAACAGAGTGCAGGCGGTGGAACCGTGGGTGAGCAGATTACCACACGTCAAGGGACAAGGGTCAGGGCATGGCACGTAATCTGCATTAGGATCATCACAGTGGGCTGGGAAATATAACAGGCGCTGATTAATGTCCGTATGTGTAAGGGAATATTGCAATTGTGTATTGGTGGCAATACACAATCGCAACAAAGTGCTTCAGAATTCAGGAAAGCTTCAGAATTCTTAACATTCAAATCGTTTTTGGAGATTTATTCAAAATTAAGAATTCCTTCAGGGCGGGTTTTAGGTAGAATGATTTCTATTACATATTATATGTATATCACAATTGGTTTAGGAGAATCAGCTTTTAAATTAAATTCTTCCCGAGTAAGGGAGACATTTTAATAATAATTATGTTTCTTACATTGCTTTGGATATTTTTTATCAAACAATAAATTAATAAAATGCTGAATGAAAGCATAGATATGGTAGCTTATGGCCACATCTCATCTAATTTTGGCCCTGAGTGGAGTTACAAGTTAACCCCAAAAATCTTATTTTAAAAAGTATTTAATAATTATTAATGATATTGAGCTGGTATTCTTTGTATTTCTCATAAATATCTCAAATAATAGAGCACCCAAAGGAAATAATATTATAATGTGTAAATAATATTATAAATAATATTATTACACGGTTATAAAAGTAGTAAAAATTATGATTTTCCATAGACAATCACATATATTCTATGTAATATGCTTACTTGTCTTGATTCTGCTTGCATGGCTTCTGTCAGACTCTTGTGAGTCATGAGATGTCAAAATACTACGGAAGGAAAATGACAAAGAATTGAGTAGAATCTCGTTCGCGCTGTATGAGAAATATAACTAAAAATATAGAACATTTTCAAACTATTGTACTTCATTAAAACGCAAATTTGACTGGGGTTACTTCGTTACCCCACTCCGGCCCCCCATCCTTTTTGATCTTCTGATACCCGAAACTTTATACAGCCTTCAGTTGACAGCCATAATGTCAAGTTGACAGTTATAATACAAAACATAACAATTAGAGATATTATAAAAATTACCAATTGTTCTAAGGATAGGCATTAGATATGTAGATAGCAGGTGCATGAATTTTTTGTAAACGTATATTTTGGAAAAAAAATAGAAATCAAATATTTATGCTACAGATTTTTATGATATATCAAAATATGAATGCTATGATAATAATTGTGATAATAATACTGATTTTTTTTTCCAAATAATTGGTTACGTAAAAGTCATGCGGCGATGTTCCCACTGCACGCCCCTGGTAGATAGATAGTATAATATTGGCTCACGGCATTCCGAAGGCAAGACGCAGTCGGCATTATCTGAGTCATCCCTCCTGACATACCCCGGCTTGCACTGGCAGCCTTGGGGTAAGCATATGGCAGGGCAGGGAGTGGAGCTGTGAGTGAGTAGGTTGTTGCACGTCATAGGGCAGGGAGTAGGACACCTGACGAATTCCTCATTGGGGTTGTCACAGTAGGCTGCTAAATATTATACTAAATATATATGGGAGTGTCGCTTAGCTAGTACCAAGAACTTCAATTTTGAATAAAAAATATTTTGTACACTTGGGTGAAAAATCAACAGTCAAGGAGATAGGCGACATCAAAATTTGCACTTTTTGATGTGTGACAGTTCACAGTGCGGCAAAACACAATATTAAAAAAATTCAATTACATTTTTTTTACATGTGTTTACTAATAAATAAATAAATATATATGTAAAAATATATTAATATAAATGAATTTTTAATAATAAGTGTCTGAAAAAAGAGCAGGTCATTAAAATGCAAGTGAGTAATAATGAATAATTGTTCGAATAAATATTTCCATATTAAGCTTTTTTACATTTTGAGGTTAATTTCTGTCGCTGCTCAATTGATATGTTTAATTGTGAGATGTCAAATGTTACACATCATATGCGACTAATGTAAGGCTCGCTCATTTTTTTCAATATTTCTTACTTAACTTTATATATCTTTTGTAAAATGTTAGACTATCTTGGCAGTAATTTATATTGAATATTAAAAATTACTGCACGGTTGCAATCATTTTATTTTACCCGTGTTATGCGAGCGATTCTGTAATATTCATTGTAAGTTACTTTCATAATACTCTGTACGTTTTACAGAAGATAGGTCAGAAATGCTGAGAAAAAAATGCACTAAAAAAATACAATTGATTTAGCTTATCTCCTTAACTATTGACATTTCACCAAAAGTGTAAAGAATATTTTCTATCCAAAATTTTATAAATAATAATATATTATTATTATTTATTAAGTATTTATTAAATATAAAATAATAATAATAAAATAATAAAGAAGATTCTCTCAGTCTTTACATTCAGTGAAAAACTTGTTGAAATTGCATTGCCGGCTACATAATATATTGCCTTTTATTTGTCAAACGTTAAATTTATATTGAGATCCCGGCATTCATGAAACAACAGCTCTACGAAAGCTTCATAGCAAAATATTTATCACCATAGTACTGTCACGGGATCGTGGTAGTGGAAGGCAAATGAAAAATTTGAAATTAATTAACATTTTATTTATCACCAAAGTCACTGAACAAAAATTCAACTGGAGCAGTATTATGTTTTTTTTAAATATTTTTTATTAAATTTATACATATTTTCTATCGTTATAGATTGTGCCAAGCCTTGTACAGCTTGTCGGCATGTTGTAAATTATACCTATAAGTAAATATCGCACCCCCACTCAAATAGTGTCACAACTCAAAAAAATATAGTTAAATTGTTTGTCCCTAGAGGGCACTAGTGTCATTGTAATATTAACATGTAACATGTGTCATTGTAAAATTATAAACATACCAATCATAAACAGACGTAAACAGTGTCACGTAACGTAATGTATTTTTTGAGTTGTGACACTATTTGAGCGGGGGTGCGATATTTAATTATAGATATAATTTACATAGAAAAAAATATATATAAAAGATAATAATATTATAATAATATAACAATACTTAAAAATAAACTTAGTAATGAGACTTGGTAACCAATCGAAATAGTAAAAAAACATGAACATCAAAACATGAAATTTAGGCACTGTTATTTGCCTAAATTTCCAGAATCAAGTTATTTAGTAGGAATTTCCATATTTCCCTTCCTCTCCTTGTAGGTTGGGTGATATTCTTGATGTGCTCCGTTATTGAAGAGTCGTGGTAGTGTTCTCTGTTGTTCTTGCTCCGTAGAAGTTGTTGATTTTTTCACACTGAGTTGCCTGTTTGTGATTTGCCTATGATTTACTGGTTCCTTTTCCTCTCATAGTGCTTCATGATTATTTATTTCCGACTAATTTCACATTATTCATTCCTTTGTGTAACACTTTATACTCATCTTCCAGAATGTTGGGTACCAAACATAATACTTTGAACAATCTATGTTCCTCTGTGTTGTCCCACCTTTGTCCGCTCCCCTCAACCTCAATCTCAGCAGGAGACCGTCGGCAGAGCAGTTCTCTCTTCTCGTAGTTGGGAAAAAACAGTCACAGGGTAGGTTGTGTAATTTTTGTTACCGCTCATAAAAGGTTTCGGAACTCTAGAGTGAAATAGTATTTAATACTAGTGCATGTGCTTTGAATAAGGTATCAAGAACAAATACAGTCCACAAGAACCAGGAAACAACGGGAGACTGGGAGAATTATAGGAATCCGGTGAGTATTTCCATCCTTCTTCCCTTTCTTCTCGCCGCATATTTGCATACGCACCACAGAATATTTGCACGTCTACGATTGCACTTATTCAGCATCGATCGCCCGGTACTGCAAAACATTCTGGGAAATACTTGATTTTGTGTAATTTTTTCTGTTTCTACAGGCTTATGACAATATTATCACTTAGAAAAAAAACCTGCATTGGCAAGTGCTGGGAAATCCTAGATTTTGTCTTTTTTCTGTTTCTACAGTCTTATGACAATATTATCACTTATAAAAAAAAATCTACATTGGAAAGTGCTGGGATATCCTCGATTTTGTGTAATTTTTTCTGTTTCTACAGTCTCGTGACAATATTATAATTTGAAATAATTTCATATTCACATAAAAAGTAAAAATAATTATCCATTATAAATAAGTGCTATGTTCTATTAAACTCATCTCAGACACATAAAAGAAGAATAATAATTTTGAAATAAAAGACAAGATTATTTTGAAATAGAAAATACAAAGATTAATAATAAATTAGATAGAATAAAGAAAGGAGTGCTGAGATGGTTTGGTCATGTGGAACGTATGAACGAGGAAAGGATTGGTTAGGAAAATATATGAGGCGAGTGTTGAAGGCAACAGGAATAGAGGGTGTCCGCGAAAGACCTGGAACGATCAGGTACTACAAGTATTTGAGGATGGCCCTGTTAAAAGCCGCAACAACCGTAGAACGTGTATGAGAAGAAGTATGAATGTGGCCGAAGCAAAAATGGTGTGCCAGGATAGAAGAGTGTGGCGTTCAATCCTCTCTGCCTACTCCTGCGGAGAAACGGCGTGATGGTTAGTTAGTTAGTTAATAATAAATTAATACATTTAAATCAATAAGACACTTACGGCAATTCTCCTTGAGAATACACACATTGTTATCATCCCTCACATACCCCCACGCACAATCACAGCCCCCTGGACAGGGAGAGGTTGGTGCACAGGCTAGTTGGGGCGTAATTCTGATGGACCGGCAAGTGTCAGGGCAGATATTACATACTTTGTACACCTCATTAGGCCCTGGACAGCTGTAATCTATAATACAGTAAAATTTTAATTCAAGTGATTTTACGTTACTCGTTTTTACGTTTTTTCATTATTTATTTTTCATCTCCATACATTCCCATACTAATATTTCACACTACTTATGCAAAAGAATTTTTTCATTTCCTGGTTTCACACCAAACATTTAGAAAATTCAATATGTCAACTCTATAATTATTGAAATTTGCAAGTTAATTTTTAAATTTTTATTTTTCTTTCCAAAATCTTATCCAACATTAGATCAATTTTGAATTTTCAACGCTTTGATTTAACGCTTGATCTAAAGCTAATGATCTTTCTTGTTTGAACACCTGCAATCTACTGTCTTATGCATTGTTTTTTTGTTGTTGTATTATTTTGTTATTTTTATGTTTAATTCCGTTTCATTTTGTTTTACTCGCCTTCATGAATTTCTTCTGTAAAATTGTTTGACAATTATTATGTACATTGTTTTTATACTTTTATTATTACCTTAATAATAATTATTAATAATTATTAATCTTTACAATACAAGGTATATGCTTAAAAGGAATATGTTTAAAAAATCGTGACAAAAAGTACAGTCATTACTAAAATAATTATTGAAAAAATGTAAAGATATTGGCAGAATGGTTTCTGTCCACGAGATCTTAAAATCTCTCTTGTAGGTGGTATCATCTTGAAGAAGAACATTCCAATTCGCGGCAGGGCCGGATTACACGACATCAAATAGATGGACCAATCATTTCAAAAATCGCCACCACATTCTGTCATACCTATGTAGGAAATGTACTTATTACTCAAAAGGTAATAATTAATTCAGGGAAAAATCTACATACATATATACCTTTATAAAAGGCAGTGTCCATACATGTGTCACCTACGGACTCAAAAACTACTGAATCGATTTACGCGTGTTTTTTTTTGCAAAATGATCTTCGTTGTCCACAGAAGGTTTAAAGCCTCAGATACACATGCTTATTTAGTGGCACGTGAGCATGCGCAGTATCGACCTTCTCTAGGCCTTGCTTATTAGTGGCATGTGTGTACGCACATTGCCAGTAACGAGCATGCCACTAGCCATACAACCGCCGGTTAATTTATGAGCATGCCAC
Source organism: Agrypnia vestita (assembly GCA_016648135.1). NCBI lineage: Eukaryota > Metazoa > Arthropoda > Insecta > Trichoptera > Phryganeidae > Agrypnia > Agrypnia vestita. The sequence continues at coordinate 137,734 of JADDOH010023763.1, read as the reverse complement.
TAAGTAGCATGTGTATCTGTACCTTTAAGCATAGATAAGATAATATTTTTGGTTTAAAGCAAAGCTATTAAACCCCCTGTACACTTTAGGCCAACCTCGGCAGAGCGCCAACGTCGGCCAATCTCGCCAAACAGCGATTACACATTAGCGCATGACTTGTTGCTGCCTGGCGAAGCACTTGAGATGGACGTAATTGCTACTGTGGCAATTTATTTGTTTTAAGCTATGACTAGAGAAATATTTCAAATTTCACGCTCTATAATTTTAAAACATAATTCTCTGAAAAAAATCAAAAAATTTTAACTTGTGAAGCAGAGTTATGTTGCTCTGTTAAATTGCGGCATATATGTCTTTGCAACTTCAAAACATTTAATTTTAGATCTTCATTTGCGCCTAAAATTCTTAAGAACAATCTATGTGTGCGGAATGAATATGCGGAAAGGCTGAGAGTATTGAAACTGCCCACTCTTCAGGAGCGACGAGCAAGAGGTGACCTCATGAGGGCGTTGTGTCTAAAGCCAGTGTCAACAAATTTAAGAATAGACTGGATATTCAAATGAGAGACAGTGACACGGGCCTTCAGCTTAAGCTGCCTGCCCATTATCAATAATAATAATAATCTAAAATATTGCGTTTACAGTGAATGAAATGAAAAAAATTGAGTGCATGCGCCTTTTCTTTATAAATCTGATGGTAATAAAAACTCTGTGTACGTTATTTTCACCATGATGGTATAATCGTTATTTAACATTTGAATCTGATTGTATTGATTATTGGAAACCAATTTTTCAAAATTCAACACGCAACCATCTGTACACTAGGCAACATTTATTAATTAACATTACAATAAACTACTCGCAATATTCATGTTACATTTGCATATTATCACATTACCTATTCAAATTTTAATATGTCACAATATTCTGTCAGACACCTAGATATTCAATGCTTCTTTTTTACTCCCTTTATATTAACTTGTGGCATCTGTCTGTTTGTTTCGACACCTAGATATTCAATGTTTCTTTTTTACTCCTTTTATATTAACTCGTGGCGTCTGTCTGTTCGTTTCTTTGACGCAAAAACTTTGGATCGATTTTTAACCCTTTTCCCGTAATCCAATCGAGCTGAAACTTTGCAAGCAGACTCGTGGCGACGATCAGGAAGATCTATAAATTTTCATTAAAAAAATTAATAATTATACTATAATTTTGGATTTTTTGAAATTTTTAATGGTTTTTTTTCATACAACTTACTCAGTTTTATGAAAATATTTTGACGCATCTGGTAGACACTAAACCTGATTATAGTATAATTTTGGATTTTTGGAAATTTTTTATTACTCCCTTTTGTAGCGTCGCCCGACCGAAGCCCAACGCGTAAGTTAAGCACCAAACCTGTTTCCATTAGTAAATGAGAAAGAGAGTATAATAAAAACTTCGTTTTTATGGGTTAGTTTTTTCAAAATATTATGTTTACCTACACACTTTGTAATTTTCAATGCTAATAAGATATCATCAAACTTACCACATTGAGATCTAGGGATACATGTATTATTCTCTCTGACGTATTCTGGTAAGCACTGACATTTCCTCATAAAGCAATCCTCTTCACATTCAGTTATGTGGGTGAGGTAACAGGTTTCTTCGCAGCGAACTGGGCAGTCTTCAAGGTGGGTATTTGGTTCCTCACAACCTATACAATTTCCCAGTTATATGTAATACCACAATACATTACATAAAACACAAAAAAAACTAAATATTGTTTACATAATAATCACCAAGATTGCAGCTGTGAATAAATATGTATACTTGGGACTAACAATGGACAAAAACTTCAACTGGACAGAGCACATAGAAGACACGTGTAAAAAGCTAAGAACCCTACTAGGTAAATTCTTTCATCTCAAACATTGTATTCCAAGACACACACGTTATTACTTATATTATAGTTTAGTAGACTCAATTGTAAACAATGTCCTAAACAGCTACGGATTGACATTTCCATCATACTTAGAAAAAGTAAAACAACTAAACTATAACAAATAAATAACAAAAAGAACCATGTAAGGACCAACCGGAAAACCTATTCAAAGTGTGCAAAATATTACTGATCCAAAAACAACTTTACTATAAAACGACACTGGAAAAATACAAGAAGGACAGATTCAAAACACCAATACATCATGAATATATGACAAGACAAATAACGAATAAAAAACTAGAAATAATAAAAACAAATAATTTTTACGGAGACAGAACCAAAGAGCGCATAATTCCAAAATTATTCAACAAGCTACCGGATAAAATAAAAAATGTAACAGGACAAAAAATATAAAAAAGACATTAAAGAAATACAGTGAATTGTGAAGTGGATAGGAAAAGCAAAAATTAGTTTATTATAGTAGCTTATTATATATGTCATAAATTAAGTACAATTAAGTAAAGAAATGAACATACACTTATTATAATTAAATCCGTTTAAACTGTACTTACAGTTATGCAAGAGGCAATTTAAAATAAAAATAAATTAAAATATTTCACATACATCATGTGTAAATGGTTTGTCCGCACAAAGAGCAAATTATTGTCAGAATTTTGGGACAATAAAGTAAATTTACAGGTCGTTTGACTAAAGCTGGCATGTACACACATTTCCCGCCCTGTCATCCGCGCAAGCGCACGGGGTGACGTCGCACTGCATACGGATCTCAAAAAATCTCTCTGTCTCTCTCGCACACGGTCAAGCTGAGCATGAGCATGACAGAGACTATTATTGTTTTGTTTTTACTACGAAATGATACGAAATACTGGATGATGTTTTGTTTTATTCCCTGTTTGGTTTGAGCCCGTCGGTTTTTTATCGAATTAATAGTAGAATTTATTATCATACGTACCGCGGCACATATTCTCCAATATCTCAGTAAATTTTGTCTTACGATTCTAGTAAATTGTCATACTATTGGCAAGACGTAGTTTTTTATAAACGACATAATTAAATCTCCGGAGGGGGGGGGGGTGTAATAATTATAATTAATTTAAAACTAAATTAAATAAAACTCAGGACGGCATTTGCCGGGCGGCCGGCGCTTGGCCGTCGCCGGTAGAACCGGCTCTCTGATTGGTCCAGACATGTTCCGAGGGGCCTGGATTTCCATTCTGCACATAAGCGACACCCGGGCGAGTCAGACCTCATTCCGCTCGTACCTTAGACGCCTACTGAAACACCGTGCATTTTATTTCACTCCTGCTTTCAACCCCTGCTTCTACTCTGGACTTCTGTTTCTACAACTGACCACAGCTTTGAACTTGGACCCGATTTAGATTTTCACTGAACTTTTTCTACGATTTTGGCGACGACTTGGCACGATCCCGGACTACGCACTTTTCGCTTTTACAGCGAAATTTCCTGCGCTTCCTACGGTGCGCCCGCACTGTATTCTCCGGACTGCTTCATCATCTGGGCTTCCCTTGTATTGATTGTTTCCGTGCGGAATGTAGAGGTTAGAATAAAATGTTTTCTGGAAGAATTGGATCTGGCAAAACATTCAGAGGACAATCGCGTGAAATAGTGTACAATGTATTTAATTATTTCATGTATCATAATAAAAACAGTGATGGAAGTGATTTTTTTTATGAAGGATTTGTTAGATTTAACCTCGCAAGCCACTGGTGTTTCTAAGAGAAGTGTTCAGTGAGTTATTTGTGAAGTACGCAAACAAGTTACAGCAGCCGTTAAAGCATCAACATCTCAACCACAGCCTTCAACCTAGCCAAGGACCCAGAGCCAACAGTATCCACATCATCGTGACTGTACAAGTTGTTTTCAGTACACCGGGTAAAAAACGACCAAGGTTATCACAAAAATCTACAGTGGACAGCTGTGACCAAGAAGTCATCAGGCGAACTATCTACAATTTCCATCTAGTTCAACATGCATTTCCGGCATTAAAAAAGTTACTTGAAGTTTTGAAAGATAGTATACACTTTGAGGGTGGCATTTCTTCACTAAAGAAGATCGTTCGCAGCCTAGGTTTTAGGTGGAGAAAGACACAAAATAATAAAAAAATATTGATTGAAAAAAGTCACTCAAAAGTCACTGAAAAAATCAGACTCAAAAGAACTTCATATGTTTTCAAACTAAAACAATACAGATCACAAGGCAGATCTATAGTATATACGGATGAATCTTACATTCACAGCTCATATACGTTGCCATGTTCTTGGTCCAACACTACAAGCAAAGGTTGCAAAGTACCTATTTCTAAGGGGGATATGTTGGTTATCGTTCATGCCTGTTCAGAACAAGGATGCTTTGCTAATGTATCCTAATAAAAAAGCAATCTGGGGATTATCACAGCAATATGAATGCAAGTAACTATCAGAAATGTTTCAGAGAAAAGCTTCTACCAAACTTGCAGGCTCACTCAGTCTTAGTACTCGATAACGCATCATACCACAACGTAGTACCGGATCCAGTGCCCACATCTAATTCAAGGAAAGTTGACATGTTAGCTTGGTTGGAAAAGTATAATATCCTACCCAGAAAAAGCACAAAACCGATCCTATATGATATTATAAAAAAACGTAAGCCAAACCATCAAGAATTTGTACTTGATAAAATCATGGAAGATCACGGACACAGTGTACTGCGCCTACCACCCTATCATCCAGAACTAAATACAATAGAGTTACTGTGGGGTATTATTAAAGGTAAAGTTGCTTCACAAAATGTTAAGTTTAACTTAAAAGTTGTAGAAGAGTTATTTTAAAAAGAAACCGAGTCTATTACTCTTGACATGTTCAGTAACGTTTGGAGAAAGACGCGACAACATGAGGAAAAATATATAGAACTCAAACCAAAACTAGATAATTTCTCTGATGGATTTGTAATAAGAGTAGGACATTCCGAGAGTGAATCATCAGATTCTTCTAGTGATGAAGATTTAAGCGGCGTAGAAGAACTGATTTGCAATTCTGATTTGAAACAATGATGTAACAAAATAAATATTATATTTCATGCAACATCCCATCGTTTTTTTATTTTATACACGACCCACCCAATTGACTCAAAGATTTTAAAAACAATGGTTTAATATAACAACCCTTTGATAAAAGTAGATTATTGGCAATTAAAACAAACATTCATCCATCATTCATCCGTATTCTGAACTAAGCAATGTTGCTATTTCCTGTATCTTGACAGATATTGTATAACATTGTGACGCCGCGCCGTTTTTTTGACGTTTTATGTTTGACAGGAAATTAATGAATTCAAACAATTAGAAAGCTCATTATTCAAAATTGTGAATAACTTAAGGTTTGTTTACGCGATAGACCTTTCTGATTGATTGAAAATTCATTGATTTCAAACACATCAAACTTAAAACATCGAAATTGGCGGCAATACAATACCTGTCAAGATTGGGATAAAGATTTGACATCTCAATATTGCTATTTTCAGAATAGCACAGATTGTTATACTAAGGCCCGGTTGTTTCAAGTTCGATCAAAGTAAGCGGCCGATTAAAGCATAGATTTTTACGAACACGGATCGTTTGATTGGTGGAGAACGTAAAAATATATGCTTTAAAACAACGCTTACTTTAATCCAACTTGAAACAACCGGCTCTAAGTGTCTTTAAAAACATTGCATTTTTAATTGGTTAAAATAATATAAAACGATTTTTTTTATAAATGCTGTATCAAAAATTGCATTGGCGGGAAATCTGTGTACGTGCCAGCTTTAGATAACGTAGCTGAAGCTATATTTGTTAATGGATGTCTGGGGATGACCCCTTTAGCTGTTTCCCTTATCTCCCGAAGATTTAAAAGGGTATGTTTTCATTTTAGTTTTGCCAGACCACCATTTCATAAACAATGTTTTTGTGAACGGTTACGTCTTGCAATAACTGCAGATACTTCAATTTAATTTATTGACTGGGAAGGTATAATAAGGTATAATATCGCATACAATAAGATTTTTGGAATTTCCCAGCAACACGCGTCATATGAGCAATACTGGGGCGCCGCTAGGATCAGATCGTATTCGACACTTAGACGAGAAAGGCCTAAAAAAGTCTGCTTGATTTCGATACGTCTCCATGAATCTGTTATTTTGTTCACTTGCATTTTTCTTTAAATAAAAGTAATTTCATTGAACTACCGAGTCTTCATTTGTGCTACATTCTCCCTTGCTGGGCACATAACAGACCCACAAACCTCAAAATAACAACAACAAAAAAACATCACTCAAAGTCACGCTGATTGATTACAAATACAGTAAAACCCCGTTAATTCAAACCCCGATAATTCGAAATTCGCCATAATTCGAAATTTTTAAAACTTGTTCCAAAACGTGAATTTCATAGTAAATTAGCCCCGATAATTCGAAAACCTCGGTAATTCGTAATTCGAAATATTTTTTAGCCCCTTGCGCCATAAATCAATACATTTTAGTTCACGTAATTCGAATTTTTTTTGAAAATTTAGGTAATTTAAAAAATATTTCAATTTTTTTCACAAGTGAGAACAACAAATATGTCAATATCGGTTACTTTGAAATGTCGCGATCTTTGTTTTAGCGTAATAAACATTGCGTTTTCGAAATGATTTCTTGAAATATGAAAAACAGACATTTTCACAAAATTAATGGCTTTTTCGTGAATTTTACGATTCTTGACGTATTTCGCAATCAATTCACGGTACCTTATGGAATGCCCCTTTTCTATAAATATTTTGACGCAATCCCTAAAATTGGGGAATCCTGTGTATGCTTTCTTCAGTTGGCTGCCTTGATGTGCGCGGATAGTTTAGTTTGCGGAAGGCGGCGTTTGCGCTAATTCTCATACCTAAACGCGTTTTAAATTGTTTTTCATGTTTTTAAATTCGTCTTTAGTTCGATTTTTTCCGTAATAACTGTGTTTGTGTTATTAAAATGTTTAATTTTCTTTGTAAGATGTTATTAATGACTTACCTTATTGTTTCACGTATTTATTGTTGGTTTGAGCCGGAAAAAAGGCAGAATCAAAAATTAAACTCGTGTGAAGATTGAAGAAGCGTTCCATAAATTCAAGTATAACAAAACATTTTTGAATACGGCCACCATCCAGACGTGACGGAAATGGAAAAAAGATTTTTTCGCGAGTGAGAACATCAAATATCTCAAAATGTCGCGATCTTTGCATTAACATAATAAATATTGCGTTTTCAAAGTGATTTCTTTAAATATAAGCATAAATTTAACAAAATTAACGGGTTTTTCGAGAGTCTTATGTTTTCGGCAAATTTCCCAATAGCACCGCGATTTTTTTTTGTACCTAAAATTTCGAATTAACGGGGGCCCCTATAATTCGAAATTTATTTTGCGGGTCGCTTGAATTTCGAATTTAATTACTTAATTTAATTAACGAGTTTTTACTGTATTCAATTTTCAAATCGATAAAATATGAGAACATTTCTTTAAATATTGCTAAGGGCCGGTTGTTTCAAGTTGGATTAAAGTAAGCGTTCCAGGATCTTGCAGATCTTAATGTCCCTTTCCCTACAAATATCCAGCTCTTGCTTACAGACTGCCGACGGGAAGTATTGAAAGTGTTACTACGATTTTTAGAGAGTAATTGCATTGAGCTGTAATGTTTATGTCGATGACCTATTTGACTAGTTTTTGGCAATAACATCCTTTTACTGGGTGACAAGCCATTAAATTAAAAAAAAAAAAAAGCGTTCTTTTAAAGCATAGATTTTTACGTTCTCCACCAATCAGTCGATCCGTTTTCGTAAAAATCTATGCTTTAATCGACCGCTTACTTTGATCGAACTTGAAACAACCGGGCCTAAGACAATCTGGAAACCAGCCTTTTTGTTAAAAAATTGAATCTCAAATAGGTATAATATTTCGTCATATCCAGTCAAATAACAAAGCGTCAGACATCACAAACAAGTTTCAAGCATCCAGATCAAGAGAATTACCTCTATGAGGATAATGGAATAACCAAAAAAATTATAATTGAGATTGGGAGTAAAGAAAAACATGTGAATAATATATGACGTGAAGGGGGATATGTGTGAGGTTATGTGTATAACTATTAAAACTATTCCTTTCTTCATTAGTCAATCCTCTGATACAATTTGGAATATTTATTCGGAAGTTAAAAAATGTACTTACTCCCAAAGATTTTAACAAATATTCACTGCACCTTAAAACTATTATCAGTTGAAGGAATAGATACTCCACTTTGAACACACTTTGATCTTCTCCATGTTCCTCCGTCACAAGGCAACAACAGTAAAGGTTTCTATAAATATTTACCTCTGATTAAGATGATTTCAGCACTATCATTTACTTACACTTATTTGGTGATTCACATTCGCCGTTGATCCTCACCGTGCCAGGTTTACACTGACAACGTGGTATACAAACATAATCTGGAGGAGGAGGAGGGCAATCTCTAATATATCCAAACATATATGGGCAATCTACATCAAAGGTACAGTAAGCAGGGCAGGGTTTCCACACCTCATTTGGCCCACAGTTTAGGGGAGCTGAAAAGAATCAAGTCAGATTTACATTATTTAATTATAATTAAATTTTAACTACGCCTAGGGCTTCAAAATATATTTAACATGTTTGTAGTTGTTTCATAATACTTTTATTGAATAGTCCCAAATAGAATTATCTTATATTTTTGATGTTTATAATATTAAACGTGGTTGGACATAATTTTAATTAATTAAAAATTTTGTATTTACCACTTGGAGTAACTTTAAGTCTACTGGTTTCGATACCGCTGTATCTTCATCAGGATGGACGCATACTAACTGTCCATTACTTATTCTAGCAAACAAATCATTTTTTGAACAGGGGCGTGGCTACAGTTATGGTGGGGGTAATTGACAAGTGGACGCCAAAAAGGGGAATATATCAAGTAAAATAAGGGTTAAAAGTAAGGGAATATATCATAAAATTTATCTGGTTATTAAGGTGGCACATTCACTGCAAATGCATATTACCGCGTTTTTTATGAAAAATTAGGGTTTTTTATTATCCATTTATATCTGAATGTATATGCTAGACTGCAATTTTTAGGGCGATAACCCAGATAGAACCTTTGTTTTTATATAAAAGCAATAAACTGAACATTATTTACAATAATTAAGGAAATATAAGCATTAATCGACAGGCCGCGGCCAAAAAATTCATTTTTAGTATCTTAGGCGAAATTAATTTTTAATGAATATTTATATGTATGCAGAATGTTTTCATGAGTTTAAAGCTAGCTTTTTTTAAACAATATATTAGGTCCTTACATATGAAATTGGCGTTTTGCCGTATTGGCAAATTTGATCTCAAATATCTTCTCTTTGGTTAGAAATTCCAAATCCAAATTTATACAGCTATTTACTCATGTATTTGTGTTTTGAAAATTATAATTCATTTGTTTTTTCCTCAATGGTTTTTTTCTTTGCGTCACTCAGTTTACATAATGAAAAACTTGAAATATCGCGTTATTTACGAGTACGAGTTCCACCGTGGCACCAGTGCTGCAGAAACGGCTCGAAGGATTAATGATGTGTATGGCGACGGTGCCGCAAAAGAAAACACAGTGCGTTTTTGGTTCCAACGTTTTCGTTCTGGAAATTTCGACCTGCAGAACAAGCCCCGTGGACGGCCGGAGACCAAAGTTGATAATGAAGAATTGAAGGCTATTGTGGAAGCGGATCCATCGCAAACCACATCCGAGTTAGCTGCAGGCTGCGGTGTTAGTGATAAAACTGTTTTAATCCACTTGAAGCAAATTGGTAAGGTGAAAAAGCTTGAAAGGTGGGTACCTCACGAATTGAGTGAAGCAAATCAACAAACGCGCGTTGACTGCTGCGTTGCATTACTCAACCGGCACAATAATGAAGGGATTTTAAATCGAATCATTACCTGTGATGAAAAGTGGATCCTGTACGATAATCGGAAGCGCTCATCGCAATGGCTGAACCCTGCCGAACCAGCCAAACCATGCCCCAAGCGAAAATTGACTCCAAAAAAGTTACTTGTGAGCGTTTGGTGGACTAGTGCTGGTGTCGTTCACTACAGCTTTCTTAAATCTGGCCAGACGATTACGGCAGATGTCTATTGTCAGCAACTGCAAACCATGATGGAAAAGCTAGCTGCTAAACAACCGAGGCTGGTTAATCGCTCTAGGCCACTGCTGCTTCATGATAACGCTAGACCACACACTGCACAACAGACGGCTACCAAATTAGAGGAGCTTCAATTGGAATGTCTAAGACATCCACCGTACTCTCCGGACCTTGCCCCAACAGATTACCATTTTTTTCGAAATTTGGATAACTTCTTGAAAAGGAAAAAATTCAACTCCGATGGGGCAGTCCAAACCGCCTTCAAAGATTTTATTGATTCCCGTCCGAATGGTTTTTTTAGTAAAGGGATCGATGAACTACCTATGAGATGGCAAAAGTGCATAGATAGCGATGGTACATACTTTGATTAAATAAATATATTATAATAAAAAAATATCGGCTTTATGTTCCTCCCATACTAAACGCCAATTTCATACGTAAGGACCTAATATTTGTATTTACTCCTGCACTTTACGACTCCAAGCGTTATATGAAAGTTAGTCTTTTTATCAAAAACACGTTCCTTAATATGTAAAAATGAAAATTCGAATGTATGAAAAATGTCAACAAATGACGCAGTTTTAAAGTCAGATTCTGTATGCCGTCAAGAGAGGCGGACGTCCCTTGGAGACTGATTTCTTTTTTCATATAAAATCACTATCAAACGTGTTTTTATGCCAAATTTGACATTAATTAAAAGTATTATTATATTATATTATCGAAAGCAATTGATTCATCGCATATAATAAGGTTTTTTTTAACTAGTTTTAAACTAATTTACTTTTTCGTACTTTAAACAATGTAACTTTCACTCTAACATCACTACCCAATTTGGTGACCTTGGAGGCCTTGTGACTTGGTAATATGGATTTTGCATGTGAAGTCAAATTAGAAATCGCTGTACGACATAATTTTTAAATATAAACAAAAAATGGTTGTTAAATTTTGTTTTACTTACTACAATAAAAGTATTGTAGTAATTTTTTTTTAATTCTAGATCAAAAATAAATAGAATTTATTTACCATACATCGATATTTGACATTTGGAAAATGGATGTCTAGCCTTAATTATATTATACATAGCTCTAGTATTACGACATTTCTTGATTTCTAATATTTCTAAGTTTTACAATCTAAGGCCTCTATTATTTACATGTAGAATCTTGATACTCTATACTTTTTTTAACATATGGCCTGTTTCCAAAAGATGGGTCGCGAATTCAGAAAAGTTATGTGCCGTTTTTTTCTATATAAAATGTGGAACAGTCATTACAATTAAGTTTATAAATACCGGAATGATTTAACGGGTTAAATTTGTTTTTGGAGTTTATAACAAAGTTTGGAAACATGCCACAAGCTTAAAAAAGAAATTGATATCGACAGTCTACATGTAAATATAGATAATGTAGAAATATTAGAAATCAAGAAATGCCTGAATATGAAAGCCAATACAATTAATAACCAGATAAATTTTATAAATAGCTCGTTACTTGATATATTTGCCATTTCTGCATCCACTTATCAACTAACCCCACTATAAATGTAACCACACCCCCTTCAAAAATTGATTTGTTTGCTAGAATAAGTAAAGGATACTCCAAGTGGTAAATACAAAGTTTTTAATGAATTTAAAAAAATTAGGAATTATGTTAGGTTTTCTAACAGTTCAAAAGAGTCTTTGTTTGAGTTGTGAACAAATTCAACTTACGAATGAGGTCTAAGAACAGAACTCATTCTATGTAGAGGATTTTCTGTGTACAATAACATATTTGAATCCTCAAAATACTTCAAGGATCTGAGCACAACAAAATTTTTGCCAAATGAAAAATAAAAAATATTATGTTTACTCACGGCATTCCGATGCCAGGATGCAATCGGAATCAACGGAATCACTCCTCTTAACATATCCTGGCTTGCATTGACAGCCACGGGCCGGACACATGAGAGTGCAGGCGGTGGAACCGTGAGTGAGCAGATTATCACATGTCAGGGGACAAGGGTTAGGACACGACACATAATCTGCATTCGGATCATCACAGTGAGCTGTGAAACATTACAGATGCTGATCAACATCCATTTAAGTAAGAGAATGTAGTAATTTAATATTGGTACCCAATTGCAAGAGTTAACAGAAATCAGTAATGTAACACCTATGTTTATTTTATTACTGCTGATATAGCGTGTGGAAAATTAGTTAAATTAAAGAAAGAGCAAGTAATAATCGGAGCAGAGGGTTAGAATATGTTGTACCACTGTATTTTATTTTAACTGATCCTTTTGCTTAAATCTAGTAGTAGTATAAAATTATAAGTGAGATGCTTTTAATGTAATATATATGTTACAGCGAATTTGCATTTTTAGTGAGACTATACTTTCACTAGTAAAAATGTACTTTTCCCGGTCGGGCAGAGTGGGGGCAGTGAAAACATCTAATCAACGAATTCTCAGATTCACTACACATAATCCGTGAAAATACATTACTCAAAGCATAGACAATATATCGGTGAAACCATCAATTTGTACACGTAATTCTTAAAGCGTAGAAAGTATAAAGGCGGCACTACACTAGACGATTTTTATTCATTTTGCGGTCCTATTTTAACTCCTAAATTAAAATAGGACAGCGGCACCGCAAAACGAATACGAATCGCGAAGTAAGGTGTCGGCTGAAAGATCGCGCACTCGGGTTTTTTATGATATCTGACGACTGCCGGAACAAAACGAGGTTATGTCACCATGTAAATATTGGGGGGTTAAGGGAAAATTTTTATTAATGAATATGTATTTTGTCAATTAAGTTTATTAAATATGTTTTTTTTATAACAATACAACAAAAGTTTATTTCTTACAAATATAGAAACATAAATAAACATACACCCGGTATTATTAATTTTAAATGAACCTTTAAAAGTGCGTCAAGTAACAAACACTCGATGCGAAAAATACAAAAATCAAAGAGATTCTAAGTCATCATTTACGTTTGAATTCATTCAGATTCTTCCGCATTTCCAATTTTCTATCTTTTTATCAAAAATGTGTCTAATGTCGTTTGCGTTTCTTGTTTGCGCACGTGTAAGCACGGGTGGTAGACGTACAACATAAAGTGCGCGGTTTTTAAGTTCGCAAACTTACTCGGCTCGACGTCGGTGACAGACGTGAAGCTTGCTCGCACCGTATCATTTTTATGAGTTTAATCGACTGTCTTTTGAATTATAAGATGATCAGAATTTCGTAAGTGTTCGCGATTAAAATTTTAAAAATATATTACGTTTTAGTTACCTACCTAAACTAATCATTGAATATCAAAGACCAGTCCAGAAGTGTGACAGTTCGAGAAACAGAACTATCGCCACAGAATAGAGAATATGCTATCGCTCAAAGGATAAAAATTAGAAATACTGTCGCTTTGTGATGACTTTGGACTAGACTAGTGTAGAATGAGACACAAAACGCAAAATAAATTTTGAAAAACAAGGTCCATGTGCCATTAGAATCTTGTTATAAAATCATATAATGAAGAATTGGTGCAGACGAAACTTTCAACACTTCAAAATGACTATTTTAATAATATCCGTTACCTACATAATGTTGATTTGCACAGAAGAAATTAATAATGCAGTAAGAACCTTGTTCACGCAATGACTTATTAAATTGTTATTCAAGACCCGGTTGTTTCAATTTGGATAAATAAAAGTTCGTTTAAAAGCATAGATTTTTACGGAAACGGATTTCAGACTTGTCAAATTTAATTTTTGACAGTTCGGAAACCAATAAATTCACTAGTAAGTGCAAGTTAAAATATTGTATTCATTTCTATTGGTGAAAAACTCTTTGAATATTATAAGAATGACCTTGAATATACTTTCTCTAAAATGCCAGTGAATGATGGACTCACTAGAAAATCAGATTCACTGTAACATATATATATATATATATATATATACATCACGCTACCTATTGTGCGTCCTTTTATTTTGCATTATTGTGACGTCCACCAGTTCCACTAAAATTTCACTTATTTTTACATCGAATATTAGTCACTAAGGCAATACTATAAGTCCTTTACAACTTATTTTTCTGAAATTTTTACATTTTATTGATATACAAATATTCGTATATTAACAAGCGTAGTGTAATCAATTTGGACTCCAATCCACATTATCAATTATCGGGCGTCCCATGATATACATAATTTTATTTACATTTTCCTAACTATCGCAACTCCTCGTAAACAGTGCGACACGCGACGTTGCCGCTTTTACCAATTACATTTTTTGTGCGGGATGCCGAAGGAAGATTTATTATTTTATGCTCTCTGGGGATGCCGCTACCGGGTCACTAGTACGTGTAGCGGACGAAATACTTGCACGTATCATTTAGTGCATTTGATAATAATATTATTTCAGAAATCGTGATATTTTTTTCTGAGCTCATTTCTTTTGTTACGTCTTTAAAATATGAGAGCAATTCACAAGCAGAAGTGAGCATGTCTATGTCTTCATTTATCAAATTAGGCGTTTCAGGATAATATATCGCTAATGTAGACATTAAACTTTTTTTGATAGTTAGAACCCTCTCGAACATATCATACGTATAGATATGGGCAAACATCTTGAAATTTGACGGCGTAGTGGGAGGAAGTTTGCGCATGTACCATTCCACCGACGAGACCCAAATTTTGTCTTCTGCGCATTCCCCCACTACGCCAAAGAATTTCAAGAAGTTTGCCCATATCTATATTATGTGTAAGGATGATATGAGAAATGATAAAATAAAAAAATAAAAAAGTAGATGTTAGTATGGTTTCCTCTTCGGGCCGGTATGTTTACCGTCCTTCTATCTCTGCTTTCCCACTTCCGTTCTTCTTGTACCGCGAAGGTTGCGTGCACGGAGACGCCCGTTCCGATGGAACTTCTCGAAGCTGATTTACAGCTTCGGACCTCTACTGACACGTTCCGGCAGCCTCGCGGCAAGAATTTGGAAGAAGGGAATGGAGCAGAATGGGTAATGTTCTCACCCTGAGCTCAATCGGGAGCGTTACTCTATGAGATCTCTGGTTGCATCGAGTTCACTAGAATTTCTCTACTTTGGGTCGTGGTACTGCTGTCGAGGAAATAACGGAACACAATTTTTGTTATGCTGAAACTAAAGTTAGTTTATTCAATAAAAATTCAAAGTAAAGGTTAAGAATTGAAATGGCTGTAAATTGTACAAAATATAGAAATTAAAGTTATTTTATTCAATAAAAATTCAAAGAAAAGGTTAAGAATTGAAATGTCGAGTTTTGACCGGATGTAAGCCCAGTATATTCTTTGTCAAGTGAACTTCTTTTACTTTGAACTTTATGTTTTTTCAGGTATCATGTAGGTAAACAAAACAAATATACAGATCAGATATCGCACGTTTAATGAGGTAGATTTTACATTTGCAAGTAAACATAATCATTGACAATATAATATATCTAGACTAGATATATATTAGGGTTATAATCACGCACATTTGATAATGTAGGTATATAGAATGTAACAGAACTGGTCCACAATATTTTACAGGTAGATTCCTGCTATGATTATGAGTCAAAAAAAATATTTTTGCAAAACGTTGGAATATCATTACAGTAACTTATATCTAATATGAAAAATTCATTACCTTTAATACAAGTCAAATAGTATAATAAAAATCTTCCAATCTAATGGGGAAACATTCCAATATTTTGCAGGGTTTTTGTTATTTTATTAAACTTTTATTGAAACGAATGTTTTTTATGTAATCGATATAAGTTACTGTAATGATACTTCAACGTTTTGTAAAAAAATAAGCCAGAAATATTGAAAAAAAATGCAAACTTTAATGTCGCATATCTCCATAACTATTGATATTAGGTCATAGTTGCTTGAACATTTTTCACTCATAATCATAGCAGGAATCCACCTGTAAAGTATTGTGGATTACCTAGTTCTGTTACACTCTGTGTATGGAGGTCAAATATCATGCAGAATTAATTTTATGTGGTAATCTGATTTCCTCACACCTACATTAGGAAGTTTGTTCACGTATGAATATATTCGAAAAAATAAAAATAAAATCCTTTATCGCATAATCGGCATTTACAGATCTCCAAATTCTGACACAAATTTTTTTATTGAAGAATTATACCAATTATAATAAACTCTAAAAACAATTTTACTATTTTAACGGGCGATATAAACATAAATATTGCAGATGACTGCCATGATAAAACTAAAAATGAGTATCTCAATATGCTTGCAGAGTTGAACTATAAATCGTGCATAAATAATTATACTAGAATTGTACCGCACCAAAAACCTTCTGCAATAGATCATATTATGCTAACAAACTCAAATGAACTCGACAACATTATGACCATCATATGGCAAACTTGTATAACTGACCATTACTCCTGCATATTTACGCATTATAAACAAAATACTCACCCGCACATAGCTGATAAAAAAGGTATACAAAAAAAACTACTTTTAATTTAAAATTATTTTGTGACAAATTAGCAACAGAAAATTGGTTATCAGTACTAAACTTAGAAGATCCAGAAATATGTTCTATAAACTTTCAAAAAATTATTCAAAAATATATAAATTCATCCAAAATTCTAAAAATATATAACCACAAATCTAAGTTCCGTAAAATAAAACCATGGATTACTCACGGCTTAGTAGTTTCAATACGTAATAAATATGATATTTTTAAATCAACAATAAAATACCCCAATGATGAAGGCTTAAGGAGATATTATAAAAAATACAGAAATAAATTGACATCACTAATAAAAAAAAACCAAAGAGGAATATTT
Source organism: Agrypnia vestita (assembly GCA_016648135.1). Classification (NCBI taxonomy): domain Eukaryota; kingdom Metazoa; phylum Arthropoda; class Insecta; order Trichoptera; family Phryganeidae; genus Agrypnia; species Agrypnia vestita. Next base: position 120,775 of record JADDOH010023763.1, on the reverse strand, counting down.
CATAAAAAAGGTGGAAGTTTCTAATTTCGACACCAAAAAACTTTGGTCAACAATTAACGAAATAACCGAAAAAAAATGTTAATAAAAATAAAATAAAAACTATAAAATTTGACAATAATATTATAAATGTTCAAGAACACCCAGAAAAATGCGCAAATATCTTCAATAATTTTTTCATTAATGTGGGACTAAACTTGGCGAAAAAAATACCCAACAACAATTTTTCTCTTCCAATAAATAATCTACAGATATCGGAATGTGATAAACTCGCAACATTCCAATTAACCAACCCAGATGAAATAAAAAAAATTATTATGAATTTAAAAGGAGGATCATCGCCAGGATACGACAACGTAACAACTGATTTACTAAAACAATCAAGCTCTATTATAAACATCCCAATTGCACACATAATAAAACAAGCCTTCGGTGTGGTATATTCCCTACAATATATAAACAAACATTAGTAATCCCAGTTTATAAGAATGGAGACCCTGAAGATAACTTATTGAAAAAAAAAACAATACTGAAAAAAATGCAGATGAGGCACAAAAATTACCTAAAATCAAACTCGCGCATTCAAATTTGTGTGATATGACGAATAACTAATCGAAATTAAAATAAAAAAGCCTACTATTTTTCAGTAGCTATCTACTTGGTAATCCGTCGAAGATAATATTGAACATACAGTACTGTGCGAATTAATGTGAACACAAGCGATAATTTGAAAAAAAACACAACATTTATTAGTTATAGGTAGTTGAAGAAAGCAGAGAAAAGAATACAATTTAAATTGTTTTAATAGGAAATATGTCCTCCTTTGGATTTTATAACTTCTTCAACACGTTTTGGCAGAGAATCAACAAGTTTTTTTAGTTTTCTAATATTTACTGGTCCCGAAACCATATATGTGGATTACAGATTCAATCAATTTTATTATTTTTATTTTTTATGGGTAGGTATATTCCATCCTGACGAAGGGGCCATAGGCTTTGAAACATGTTGATTTTATCAATTATTTTGTAAAACATTAATAACCTCGCAGGACTATATTCCTGCCTTGATTATGAGTCGAAAATATTCAAGCTATTATGACCTAATATCAATAGTTATGGAGATATGTGACATCAAAGTTTGCATTTTTTTTTTCAATATTTCTGACTTATTTTTTGTAAAACAAGCAAACCACTCGGCAACGATGATCACTCTGCGAATGTACCTACTTGTATTTATACATACGCTAAAACATGAGGTCTAAAAATAGACTTGAGCTGTTAAAATTTTAGCTACTGGGTAAAAGTATAATTTAGTCATAAAAAGGGCCGCACGTCTCATACGACCTACAGGATTAAAAGGCTTTTGTTTTAGTCCGAGCCACAAAATTATATTCACATTTATTATTTAAATGGAGCTAACTTGCACGTGTCCATCCGAAATAATAATCGACTTCTTTTGCAATAATGAAATAAGACTCGCGACATCCTCAAACGATTTGTGTTTTAGCGGTGTTTATCTTAAAGACGCAATTTGCATGTGCGGGCTATCGATATATCGCATATCCCTACGCGACCGGAAATATGTGTGAGTGTACGACAAAATGCGGCCGAATTCTTTCCCAGTGCGGAACATATTATACCTAGGTACTAGGGATGGGTCGTCGACGTATTTTCCGTCGACGAAACGAGACCGTCTACGTCCATCCATCGACGAGACGATCAACTAGTTGAATTCGTCAACTAGTTGACGCGTCAACTTCGTTACGCGGACGTCGCGGACGTTCTATCTAAACATCGGGACGATGGTCAACTGTCTACGGTTCAACGCGACGCTTCTCGACGGCTCAACCGTTGGCTATTTTTATGACGTTAATTTTTAAAATTTAAAGAAGTTCGAAGGAATATAGTTTCGGGGAAAGTAAAACCGCTACTTGTGCTTAGATGTAAAAAGAAATATATTATTATTTATTTTTTTACGCACATTATAGGCTTTTACATATTGTTTTATATACTTCTTTCTATATATAACAAAGAAAGAAGTAGGTATACACAGCAATATCAGGTGTTAGCAGTAAAATATAAATATAAACTACATATATAAGCAGTGAAAGTATTGGGTATAAGCATTAAAATGTGAGTAAATAAAATGGATTTTGATTTTGTGTATTTTTTTTGCGTAATAAAGGCACCAGTTATGAGTAAATAAAATGGATTTTGATTTTGTGTAATTTTTTTGCGTAATAAAGGCACCAGTTATGAGGTGCGGTAAAAAATACTTTACATTTATTTATTTTCTATAAATTTATAAATAAATACATAATTTAAAAATACTTTACATTTGAGATGTTATATAGAAATTTATTGAAGAATACATCTTTCAAAGTCAGGCTTTCACTTTGTGGTGACATTATTAATAAATAAATATATTTGTATTATTTGTCAACTTTAGTTTAAGGCTCAATCTGAGAAAAGGAACATTGTTCCCAAAACATGTAAAAAAACAATATAAAGTGGTGTAAACAAAATTATAATAGATTTTTTTTTATCTATAAAGTTGAAAATAGGGAATTTTTAATAAAAATTAATTAAACCTAAATTCAAGATTATATTACATATATAATAATTAATGTTGGACTCCTGAATAAGGACCATAGTTAGGTAAAGAAAATTTTATTCCCTACAAGTTTGTTTATCATTTATATGCTAAAGTTGAAAAGTAAGGAAATAACACAATAATTAAATTTTTGCATCCCTTTTCAGGTAGATATAAGAAGTCGAGATCGATCGAATAAAAAATTGATTTTAGGAAAATATCTAGCCGGCCTGTTAATTAATAATAGTTCAATAAAAAATAAAATAATTAAACCGAATTGTTTTATTTTATACAGCGTAAAATTGGGAGTTCACCGAATCGTCGCACGTGACATCACAAAAAATCAAGTAAAAAAATAATAGATAATAGCTTATTAAGCCTATCTCGCCCTACGCATGTATTCAAATTTCAAATCTCTAGTCATAGTTCGTGTACACAGATCTGCACTCTATGGTAGCCGTCTATGACGTCTATGGCATCTACAAGTCGACAGCGAGACAGCGAGAGATGAGAGAGAAATAAACGGAGACGTTTTGTCTTGCTCTCGCTCGTTGCTTTACATTGCGTTAATCTCGAATCGTCCACCGACCACGGCGTCCGCTGTCCACCGTCTACGAATTCAACTAGTCCATGCGATAAACGTAAACGGTCGACGCGTCGATGCAACGTCAACGGTTGATTTCAACTAGTCCGTCCATTCAACGCCCATCCCTACTAGGTACAGTCTCTCATATGAGACAACTCAATGATGCAGCATCAGTGCTTCTTACGAAGTTACTTTCAAAAGCAAGCATAAAAGTCAGTCAAACATATTATTTTTTTAAAGTAACTTCATTGTTGATGTTGATTATGATTACTTACTTAGTTACCATCACGCTGTTTCCCTGGGGGTAGGCAGAGAGGATAGAGCGCCACACTCTTCTGTCCTGACATACAAATCTCGCCTCAGCCACATTCATACATCTTCGCATGCAAGCTCGCCGGTTGTTGAGCCTTCTAACGGGATCATCTTCCAGTATCTGGTTGATCTGGTCATGCCACGTTTTCCGCGGTCGCCCCCTCTTTTATACGTATTGCTTATTATGTTGATTATTTCTTAAAAAACTTTAATTACCCTTTGAAATACAGTGATATTAAAATTATTTTCCTTTTTATTTATCTTTAACAACAAGTAAGTATAGCAAAAAGCAAGTAGGTACCATTTTATAACTTTTGAAATTAAAATAAATTATTAAAATTTAATTGATTGTATGCGAGATTGATATTATTGATTTCGCGAGATTGCATTTCCTAGTGTATACTTACCCATCTACAAAGCCAGGAATGTAGTGAAGATTCGTGTTTTGAAATAGTTGCTAAATTATATTTACAACACACTTATTTCACAAACACTGCGTGTACGCCGAAAAAAAAGTCCCGGGGAAAAAGGAACAGAGTATCGTACACTATTGTAAGAATGAGTATGTTATTTTAGGCACCGTGACTTCAAATTACCTGATTTTTACGTGATTATGTGATTTGTTGTATACTTCAATGGAATATTTGCTACATAAATATGAAAGCCGGCTAGTATGGGAATAACGTGTCTATATACTATACATATATAATACGTCAATAATTGATACGATGTACGCATTTCACGTATTTTAGAATTAAAGGTAGAATTTATAGGGAAAAGTTATTTTTGGATCCTCAAAATCGGCAATAAATACAAAGCACGAAATATCGTTGTTCTAATTAACGGACTTTTACTATACATGTATCAAAGGTAACATGGCAATTAGCCCTTCATAATAAAAATCATTCACCTGTTAAGTACTCAATTACACCTTAATTCATATCGACTATAGATATAAGTAGATACCGATCGACTAAAACATTTAATAAAATAATGCTGCAATCTTATCTTCAAGTCCTGGGATTAATTTTATTTTATTTCAATTTTAAACTTCTGATTATTTTTTTTAGATATTTAGCTTAAAAAAAGTAACCCATAAAAACCATGTTTTTATTTTACTCCCTTTCTTTGTAAATTAAGTTTACCATCATGTAATTAAATAATTGATTGACTGAAAATGAAACATGTCTAGACAAATATCTATGTCAAAATTCTCTATCTCTGTTAACCAATTGTCATAAATTTTTGAAATTCATAGTGAAGTACCTATTATACTATAGTAATTATATATAGTAATTAATATATAGTAATTAATATAATTATATATCGTAATTAATATAATTATACATAGTAATTAATATAATGAATAATAAATATAATTATATATAGTAATGCAAATTTAGAAAATATTCCGCGACGTTATCGGGCCGCCGCCGACGGTAGTAATCAAACATTTATGTAATGATTCCAATGTTAAAAAACTATTAAAATATCTAAAAATCCAAAATTATACTATAATCATTAAATTTTTTTAACGAAAATTTGATAGATCTTCTTGAACGTCCCCACGAGTCTGCGTGCAAAATTTCAGCTCGTTTGGATCACGAGAAAAGGGTTAAAAATCGATCCAAAGTTTTTGCGTCAAATAATCAGACGCCACGAATTAAATGGAGTACAAAAGCGGACTCCACTTCTTCATTCAAGTGAATGCGTACGAGTTCTCATAAATCGTGAATATAAAAATTAAATGAAGTCAAAGCATCCAGCAAGTGGCAACGTCGCATTTCAAACTTTCGCTCGACGCGCAGTTGGACGTCACACACGGCTAGCAATGAATGTTCGGAATAATGCCGACAGCGCTGCTATTTTTTGTAACGAAAATTTGCAGAACTACAGATATACTGAGAATAGCCAAACTGGGAGCGAATTGACGTCCAATTTTTTTTTTTTTTTTTTTACATTTATGGCATCAGAAAGACAATCCGCGCCCATTGCGAACACTCTCCCATCTGACGTCCGATATACGGACGTCGTAAGCAGGTGGACGCCACATTATATGCAATTTCGTCCATGATGGATGCCCAATAGGTTACAGGATATATATATATATATAATATATATATATAATTAGAAACTCTATATATATATATATATTTTTTTAATATAGGTGCATAGTCGGTCACAGCATTACCAAAGTTTATACTCACTGCACGCCACTGGATAACACTATACCATTACCATTAAATTTAAGCAAATAGATACTAAAATATTTTATTGACGAGCCGCCTTTGTGTCCTGTACTAAGTCATTATTTTGCTACCTGTAACATTATATTTACATGAAAGCAATTAAGGAGTCCCGACACCGTATTCCAATTTTTTTTTCACTTTTTGCATTAAATAAAATATATATACAAACAGCGGCATCTCTGGCATAGGTATTTAAAAAAAGAGCAGCATCCAAAGGGTTAAACCACAATTTATTGAATAACAATGTATTTTGAGGACAATGGTCCCTGCGTCTGGATACAACACATACTAAAATTAAAATTGGAAGTATGGACGTAATCAAAAACAAAAAATAAATATATGGAAGTTTTGAAATTAGGGAATTATTTGAAAAATGATTTGGTTATTTATAATTAGAGTAGCTTATTGGTCATGTGGTTAGGACTTTCGCCTCGTTATCCAAAGGTCGTGGGTTCGAATCTCACTCCAGACCAGCAAGTTAGTCCTATTATCGTAGCACAAGCTTAGTTTGAAAATAGTAAGAATATTGATGTGACACGTATTCCGTGTTCGCAACTCTATTTAAAAAAAAAAAATTAATGCTTTTTCCAATTTCTAACTTATTCTAATGAAATCCTCTGTTATTTGTATGTAAAATTTCTAAACCCTACTTAATATCAAAACAATGGTTTGTTTCCAAACAGATTCAGATTAGTTATTCTGTAGTCACCCTCCTTTCGAAATCTTTCTCAACCTTTGAATTGCAGTCAGATATACGGTGGAACCTCTCATAACGAGTAATTCGCATAACGAGCAAAAAAATATATGAAAAAATTGCTCCCTTAACGAGCAAAATTTCACATAACGAGTGACGCAGAAAGGGGAAGCCGCATAATGAATGACGCACTTGTAAGCCGGGACTTCCGCATCGGTGCATCAGTCTGTGTTTATTTTTTTATAAACTTGTGTTCAGACATTATTTGTATTTTTTTGGTGCAAATTTTAATAACCCTTGCAAAAATATACCCGAAGAAAAAGCCACAAGAAGGCGCCATAAGAAAATAAAAATAACTGTAGAAAATCATTGGAAAGCGAGAACGAGGTGTGAGCGTAGCAGATCTAGCGCGCATGGGAAACTGTTACATCGTACATTGAGAAGCATCATCCTAATAAGGAGACGGCTGTGCTACAAATTTATTCAATGATAATGTTGTGTCACATTTTCACCAAATTTTGAAGCATCGGCAAAAACAAATGTCTCTAGACAGCTTTCTAGTAAAAAAGATAGCTAAATCTAGTAAATAAGTTAGTCTCGATTTTTTTATTGTTTTTTCCAACTTGAAATCGCATTCCAGGTTGTTACGATCCTTAACAATTTATAAGTATGTATTTTATTTGAATAACATTAAAAATAAAAAAATTAATATTTTTTTCAGCATGGAACGCATTATGGTGTTTTACATTGATTTACATATATGGGAAAATTTGTTTCGCTTAATGAGTGTTTCACATAAAGAGCAAGATTCTGGAACGAATTATGCTCGTTATGAGAGGTTCCATTGTAATTACACAGCTAAATACACAAACTCTTCTACATTACATTCATCCAAAAATTCATTACCTACCAATATTTCACACTTTATTGTCTTACTTTTCTTCTTGAACACAAATCTACAATAAATCCTTAAATTACCTTGTGCATAAAACTTCTTCATGTAGACTTCCTTGGCATCTCTGACACTCCGTCCACAACCTGGAAAATCTCTCCTCCATTGTCCGAAGCTTCAGCACCTCGTTGCCAAATAACTGTGGTTCCTTGCTCATACAGTGATCACATAATGCTTTTTTGGAGTCTCCGGGTAAAACCGTTTTACATCCCATACACGTTTCTTTTTTTTGAGTAAAAGCAGCCAAAGCGCCGACTCTCGAGGTCACCATTGCTTTTGTTCGAGTGTGATCCCCTCCTTAAAAGAGAAAATATAACATTTAGTTCACCATTATAATCAATCTAGACATGGACACTGTGGTGTATTCCCGCCTGGGAATACAGTGGTGGGGTTTTAGGTGGAGTAATACGCGAAACAGTGATTACTGCAATTTATTACAAACGATATGGTTTACTCCTGACCGAGCGTACTAGAGCCCTGTCTATACTAAGCGGGAACCAGGAATTCAAAGAGGCCGGTGCGCCCGAATGTCTCCCTTTTTGTGCGCTCGCCTCCCCCACCATTTTCACGCCTAACTAACCTAGATGTTTAATTGTTTTTAAATATTGCAGAGTGGCGTCAATTATCAGAGTTGTTGCGCTTTAAGCTGTCCACTGTTTATATTAAAACTTGACAAAAAATATCAAAAAGGACTCAAGACCAAGTTAGTCATAATACAGAAAAAACACTGTAAATTCGAAATTTGCCATAATTCAAAATTTTTAAAACACACAAAGCCCAAAATGTTAATTTCATACAGCCCAAAATAAACAAAAGCAGTGCAAATATACAACAATTATTTATTATCTTATTTAAGCATACACAAGTGAGTTCAAAAATAAACTTTTTTCATTTTTCAAATGTGTACATTACATACATTGTTGTGTTATACATGTAATAAAGTAAAACATTTACTGTTTCATCAACTAGACTGAGATCTGTGCTAAAGGAAACAAGCTCATCCACTGATTCGATCGGTTTAATCTAATTTTCAATCAACTAATTTAAAGACTGCTTTGACCAGATGCAGAAAAGAAATGATCTCTCAATTCTCTCCCTCCAAGTGTTCTCGTTTCAAGACAAGACGAGGACTGACAGACTATTGACATGGTTAAGTCTGCCAAAAAACAGAAAAAAAACTCAATTTCAAGCTACAAAAGAAACTGATTAGTTAAATAAATCTTTTGTATTTTTCACAGCTGTGCATATATTAAAACTCCAACATTGAGAAAAAAGATTAACCCCGATAATTCGAAAACCCCAGTAATTTGTAATTCGAAATAATTTTCAGACCACTGTTCCATAAATCATATTTTTTAATTAGTTATAAAAATTAATACTGCATGCATTTTTTCGATCGCGCTCATTCATGCAGGGTGTCCATATTCTGCTGTATACTGAAATAAGCTGCTATTTCTATATCTTCAAAGTTATTGTATAACATTGTAATGCTGCCAATTTTGACATTTTAAGCTCTAAAACGTTAATTTATTCACAATTATGAATAATGAGCTTTCTAATTGATTGAATTCATTAATTTCAAACCTGTCAAACTTAAAACTTTAAAATAGACAGCATTACAATATTATACAATAACTGTCAAGATACAGAAATAGCAATATTGCGTATTTCGGAATATAGCCAATTATGTTGCGATCACTGAAACTGGGAAATTCTGTGTGTTTTCTAGAGTTCACCTTCTTGATATGTGTGAATAATTTTAGTTTGCGCCAATTACTCGTACTTGTAAACGTTAAAATAGTTTTTCACTTTTTTTATATTCCCTTTTACTTTGATTCTTTTATCAAATAACTGTAATTGTTAAAATGTTTAACCCTTAATGCTACAACGGTGTTTTTACACCCAGATAACTTAATTTTGTCAAACCTAAAACGTCAAAATTGGCAGCATTACAATGTTATACAATAACTGTCAAGATAAAGAAATAGCAATATTGCTTATTTCAGAATACAGTTGATTATTTCATTAATTAAAATCAGGGTGTTTTTACACCCATTGTAGTCTTAGTAGTATGTAAATTCATCGTAGTCTTTAAGGGTTAATTTTCTTTGGAAGAAATTATTAATGACTTATCTTATAATTTGACAAAGTTATTTATTATTTATTTATTTATCTTAATAATTTAGTTCCACACATAATATTGTGTGGGCTAATATATGATTTCACTTGGACATGTTGCATTCCATCTAATCATTTAAAAGTTTTTATAATATAATTTTTGCACTTCAGTTTAAACCTCCTTATATTCTTCATGTTTTGAATTTCCTTTGGCAAGCTATCGAAGATTTTTATATCTTTATACATCATACAATTTTGTGAGGTGTTTTTCTTTTTCTTTGGTAGTCTTATGTTGTCAATGTTAGACAATTGCATTTCTAATAACTGTACTTGTGTTGGTTTGAGTCGGAAAAAAATATAGTTAAAATCAAGTGATGATTGAAAACCCTCCCGTGAATTCAAAGATCACTCAAAACATTTTCGATTATGGCCATCCAAACATGACACATTGAAAAGGTTATTGATCTTTTTTTCACAATTGAGAATGGTAAATACATAAATGTTGGGTACTTTATTAATAGAAATCGCAAAATCTTTGGATAGGTGTAATAAATGTTTCGAAATGATTTCTTAAAATATTCAAAAATACGTCTGTTTTTCATGAAATTAATGGCTTTTTTCACAAGTTTCACATTTTTTTTTGCAAATTTCTCAATTGCATCATGATTTCAAAAAAATTATTTGGTACCTACCTTGAATTTCGATATAACAGGGTTCCCCGCACAATTCAAAATGCTTTTTTAGCTCACTTGAATTCTCAAATAACGAGGTTCAACTGTATATAAATATTTTTCAGTTAATTTAATATTACTTACTTAAAAGCAAGGATTCCGCTTTGTCTCCTAGTATGGGTTCAAATATCCTGAGGAGTGGCTTAGACAATTGGTTTTCTAGGTAATAGTTGAAATCTATTGGGATGCTATTCTCCAACACGTAAATAGGATCCTAAAATGTACAAATACATATATTTAAAAAAAAAAATCATTATACATGTATACATAATAACAAAGAGATGAACTTCTTTGAGTTTTTTATTTTATTCGGTCATCCAACAGGGAGATTTTATAGCTACGTAGTTATATATTTTCCATTTTTACATATGTATTCATATGTCAAAGTTTGTAATGTCCAACACAAATATCACATTATTAATTTGAGAAAACTAATGAACTTTGTATAAATCACACTGATTGTTTTTAAACGTCTACCGGTTTCGATACCTTACTATATATTGTGATTGCATCAGGTAATTGTGTAATAATTAGGTTTTTATTTTATCTGTTGCAGTTTCCCACCTTGCTCTCAGCGATATACAGCGTTGAATGTATTGTATGCCAACATTTATGTAATAGTTACTTATTTTTGTTCAAGGAACCACTGTAGTCCAATAAGGTCACAAACTCTAATGTATAACTTTTTAATTTGTTAATTGTTGTTTGAATAACTAAGAATGTTGTTCGCTGCTTTTGCTAACATGTTCTATCAGAGTTTTGTTTATACACAATAACTTATAGAAGTTATATTTATAATAAATTGTAAATATACATATATAATTTATAGAAATTAAATTTGTAAGAGTCAAGTGTTAGGCGGGGGTGTGATCTCATTTATGGTGGGGATGGAGGGTGGAGTTTGACAATGAGACATTGAAATAAGGAATATATAAAATAATAGATTATTCGTTAAATTTAATTGGTCGTTAATTATATTAGATTTGGTGTCGAGACGCTTTTTGATTTCTAACATTTCTAAATTATCTAACCTAAGGCCTCTATTATAAAATTTCGATGCCGTTTTCTTTTTTAAAAATATGGCCTGTCTCCAATAAATGGTTTGAGAATTCTGAGTAATTATTAATATTAAGATATCTAAGATGTTCTTTTATTCTAATATTTAAAAAATGTACCGTTGTGTGTTTTTTTTCTATATAAAGTGCTAAATATTCATTTCATCGAATCAATAGTTTAAAAGATCTTGTCCTTCAAATAAATGCAAAGTTAGTATCGTTTGAGTAAAGTTAGTAAGCTTCACAACCAATTAAATTTAAGGAATAATCTTTTATTTAATATATTCCCCATTTCAATGTCTCACTGTCTCCCCACCAAAAATGAGGCCACACCCTCACCTAACATTTGACTCTTATAAATAAATTTAATTTATGAAAGTTATTGTGTGTGCGTCCTGGCGAAGATCAGTATGATATTGAAACCAGTAGATGTTTAATCAGTGTGATTTATATAAAATTTGTTAGTTTTCTCAAATTAATAATAAAGTTTTTATCTTTTCTGAGTTTTTGCCCCCCCTTGAATCCTTGGGGCAGACCGTCGGAACGGTTTGAGATTCCGAATGTTGTGTTCTACTCACCTGGGTAGTCTTGTTTTGGAATTTGGGTTCATTTCATTTGGAAGGGGTTTGGCATTCAAAACACCACGTTTGCCAGACGGGTTGGTGAATTTTGAAATCAGCCGCCCTTAACAGGGAACAGACGCTGTTTGTATTCGCTCATTATTGGTCAGAAGCTACTTATTATACTTATATAACAATTAGCAAATAACAAGGAAGGATGGAAGTATATGGAAGACGCCTATATCCAGCAGTGGAGAGATGAAGGCTAAAGAAGAAGAATAATTAAGTCCAACTACAAAGTCAATGATACAAATATCACAGCTTAAGTAAGATCTTAGATATAAAGTGAGAAGACCTCAGAATAAATTTGAGTATCTTGAAAGAAGCAAACATTTCCAAAGTCGAAATTGTATCAACTGCGATGGGTAGGTCAGTACCTACAAATGAATGACACATGGCTTCCTAAACAAGTTATTTCTACACAACTATCTAAGAGGGAAAAAAGACTAGGTGGGAGAAGAAAAGATTCAGTTACTGTTAATAGATTACATCAATGGTTTTATATTCAAATAAAGTTGCAGGTACACATACCTCAGCTTTCATGTAAGCAGGTGTATTCTTAGATGCGGCACAGAGAATATAAGGAACCCGGTCTCCCAGCTTGGGTGCCGTACCGGGATCTCTCTTCCTCATCTTATTGGCCAACTCTACGTGAGCCTGCTTGGCCGTATAATCATTCTTGGTCAGCTCCTTGGTGATGACCAGCTGGGAGATGTCAATACGATTGCAAAGAAGATCCGATATTATTTGTTTTGCAAAATTAACTGCTCCTGTAGGATCTCTGAGATAAAATTAAAAATTTATGAAGAAAATATGCATATTTTATAGATAGTGAATTAAAAATATTTTTGTACTAGACAATGACTAAGCCAAAAATGTACGATTAGTATATGAAAAATCTAAGGTCTGCTTGTAAGTATCTTAAAATTGTAGTACCTGTCAATCAACAATTTCTGAAGACATGTGTTCATCATATTGGCTACCAGTGGTGAATTATCTCTTCTTACGGTTTCTATGCCCTTACAATCCATTTTATCATATTTGTCTGGTCTCGTGAAATACAGTCCTAAAAATAAAAGTTTTTAACTAAATCTCCTAAGCCCTATTAATTTATTTTCATCCGAGTAAAAATAATCCATATCTATCCTGTAGGCACTTTTGATCACCTCATAACCACTGTATCTGATAAACTTAATACAGATTTAGTCCCATAAGTGTGGATGCATGGAATTGCTAAAAAAGTTTTAAAGCTATATTAAAATAAGTCATCTTTGGATAGTGACCAACCTCATAAACCAAGCTGTTCTCCAAAACAGACTTCAGCATGGCTTTGATGCAAAACAATTCCACACGGAATTGGTACATGATAATAATTTGTAATAACAGCGATAATGTGTTTCTGCGTGTTATACATACCAGCATATCTCTTCTTGTTGATGAGTAAGTAAGGATAGTAAACTTTCTCGAATTCCAGCTTAATCGGCTTTACAAATTTTGAAGAAACAAATTCAGCCGCATCGCGTCCAAGTTCCATACTTCTTTCTAGAGATTTCACTCCAAATTTCACCATAACAGAATCAGTGTCTCCATATATTACAATGGCATCCTCCTCATATCCATTGGCTTTAGTGTATCTCTGCTCTACCTCCTGTTTAGTTTGTTCAATCATAGTTCGACCATATGCCGTTACACTCTACAAAAGTAACATAATTATAATGACGATTCATGCAATTTTATTAATAGACTAATTCTACTTTTATTTTATATATAAACAAACATAAGGATGGGCTAAATGGATGCTTACAGATCCAATGCATGTAAAATGAACCCTGCAATCGGCAACATGCTAACTTACCATCACACAATTTTCTCACAGGAGTAAGCAAACAGAGCAGAGTGCCACACTCTTCTCTCCTGATACCCAACTCTCACTCTATCCACATTCAAACATCCTTTCCATGCATACTCGTCAATTGTTGAGGTTGTTGTGAAAGGACCGTATTCCAGTATCTGATAGTGTCAAGTCTTCCATGGAAATCTTTTATTTCTGGTACCATTAACTTGCATCATATATTTTTTATACCATTCTCTCCTTATTCATTCTTTCCACATGACCTAAGTTACCTTTTTTTAATCTATCTACAGTAAAACCTCGTTAATTCAAACCCTGATAATTTAAAATTTGCCGTGATTCAAAATTTTTAAAACCACCAGTCCCAAAATGTTAATTTCATAGTAAATTAACCCCGATAATTCTAAAACCTCAGTAATTCGTAATTCGAAATAATTTTAAGCCCCTTGCGCCTCAAATAAATTTTAGTTCATGTAATTCGAAATTTTTTAAAATTTGACAAAATTGAAAAAATATTTCGATTTTTTTCACAAGTGAGAAGAACAAATATGTCAATATTAGGTACTTTGTTAATAGAAGTGTCGCAACCTTTGTATTATCATAAATACAGTAAAACTTCAGTTTTACGTTCCTCGTTTTCATATTTTTCTGCTATTTACACTGAGAAGTCAAAGTCTTGTTTCATTCTTTTCTTCCATACTTTCCCATACAAATATTTCGCACAATTAACACCCTCACCCACGCTATATAAATTAATCCAACTATTATTATTATTACTATTATGCGGAGGAATATTTTCATTTCCCCAGGTTTTACACTGAAATATTAAGAAAATTCAACTCTACATTACTTAATTGAAATTTGCAAGTGAAATTTCCTTTTTTCTTTCCAAAAATTCAACACGTCAAGAATAGATGAATTTTGTATTTTCAATTTGGCATCTTTCGTTTGGGTTCCGGCTCGAGCAAGTACATATTATGTTACTAATGAAGTAACGTAAAAAAGGGCAAACTATTTACTGAATGTAAATATTTTCAACGTTTTATTAATGAACCTTTTTAGTAGTTGTACTCCTTTTACCATCAGCTATTCAGCTACTGCATCATTTTGAGCGCGTAAAATCGTTTGACAGTTAGTATTTACTTTGTATTTATATTTCTGATATAACGTTAGCCATTTTATTTATTTCTTATTTTATTTATTTATTTGCACCCTATAGGGCTTTTACGAAACAGATAGGTAAAGTGTACATTAATAAAATATATAGTTTAAAGAAAAAAAATAATATAACAAAATAATAATGACATAATGCAGATACAAATATATAAAGATAAATATGATATAAAGTTAAAAACAAGTATATAACAAGCAGAAGCAATTTTAATTGTTAATATTTAATAATAATAATCTTTACAATTTGCCCTAAAACATTGCGACAAAAAGTACAATTGATTGTAAGAAGATATTGACAGAATAGTCAATGTCCGCGAGAACTTTTTGTGGGTGGTATCATCCTGAAGAAGACTCCAAACCGCGGTCGGGTTGAATATCCCGTATTACGTAAATAGGGTTATTTTCCTTTTTTTAGCAACATTTTTGAAAATATTAATCGTTTTTATTTTAATCAAAAGCCCATTTTTTTTTACAATTTACATTTGTCAACTTTTACATTTTTTGTTTTCAGTTTTGTACTCAGTTTATACTCAGTTTGTACTCATTTTTGTACTCAGTTTTATCCCGTTTTTGCTGTTCCCTAGTGAAGTGTAAAACTGAGGTTTTACTGTATTGCATTATCAAAATGATTTCCTGAAATATGCAAGTTTTTCACAAAATTAATGTATTTTTTCAAGAGTTTTACGATTTTTTGTACCTTGAATTTCAAATTAACGGGGTTCTGCATAATTCGAAATGTTTTTTTTGGGTCCCTTGAATTTCGAATTAACGAGGTTCTACTGGACTATGCTATTGCTAAGATCAGCAAATGATTTTTTTTTTTTTACTAATCCTCTTTCTCCTATACTGAGGGTCAAGTTATTTCATTTGCAGATGATACTGTATTACTTTTTAAAGGCAGAACATGGGAAACTGCTCACAAAATAGCGGAAATTGGTATAGTGACCATTAAAAAGTGGCTTGACCAAAATCTACTTTCACAGAACATTGAAAAAACTAAGTACCATAACATTCAGTCCAACAGAAGCTGGTCAACCTAAAGCCATCATAAATTATCAAGTACAGTTACACAGCTGTAGTTTACTAAATGGATGCAACTGTGCATGTCTTGAAAAAGCATGTGATATAAAATACCTAGGGATTATAATTGACAACAAACTCAGTGGCAAGGACACACACAAGATCTCTCTAATAAGGTTAGGAAAATGGAATACGTATATAGAAGTCTGAGAAATGTGGTAGATATTGTATCCCTCAGGACTATATATTGTTCCATCACTCAATCCCTATTATCCTATGGCATAATTGGATGTGGAGGGTATGTTACATCGGTCTTGGATTTGCTGACAAAATTACAAAAATGCATCATGCAATGATGATCAAAAATGATCACCAAGAAATCGAGAAATGTTTCCTTCAAATGATTTGTTTGGAATATTAACGTTCTTGACCTGAGGCAATTATACCTTAAAACCATACTTGCAAAATTCCATAAGGACGAGGTAAATTTTAAGCGTACACAACAAACATGGGTTACAAGGCTGGCAAATGCAATTAATTTCGAGGTACCTAAAATGAAAACGTCTTTTGGACAAAGACAATTTAATTTCACTGCCCTGCTTTTTTTTAATAAGTTACCAAATGAAACTAAAGAAATCACAATACACAAACCTTTTAAACACCGTATCACTAATTTTATAAAAATATCAGGTAAAAGGTATGCTGAAGTAACCCGCCTTGACCTCTAAATAGGCAAATCTGATTTATATAATTTCAAGTATACTCTAATATAGTATTTATTTTTGTATCTACTTAAATTTTTTATTTTTTTGTATCTTATCTTTTGTACTTATATACTTAAATTTTTATCTTAATTTTATATATATATTTTCTTTTCTTTTAGATTTATGTATTCTTATGATTGAATATATTACTAAATTCTTTCTGCTTTCTTTTTTACGTTTTTCTTTACTATTGTTATTTGCTACTGTTACATAACTATCAAATGAGAATAACTGCCACAGAACAGGTTCTACCTAGTGTGGCAGTTATTAGTAACTTATATTAAAACAAATGTAAAATAAACAATAAAATAAACAAATAAATAAAAATAAAATAAAAATAAAACACAGAATACATGTCACATCAATATTCTTACTATTTTCAAACTA
Organism: Agrypnia vestita; assembly: GCA_016648135.1. Classification (NCBI taxonomy): domain Eukaryota; kingdom Metazoa; phylum Arthropoda; class Insecta; order Trichoptera; family Phryganeidae; genus Agrypnia; species Agrypnia vestita. The sequence goes on along the minus strand of JADDOH010023763.1, from coordinate 103,673 downwards.
AGCTAATCTTGTGCTATGAAAATAGGTCTGACTTCTAGCTAGTCTGGAGTGAGGTTCGAACCCGCGACCTTTGGATCACAAGGTGAGTGTCCTAACCACAAGAACAACAAGCTACTCTTTCACACCCAATTTGTTCATTCTTTCATTTATCTCTATCACAAATGGGCTTCCCACATAACGCCTAGCGCCTAAGTGGTTTTATTTCCACTGCATTTCTTAATTTCTTTTTTCCTATTTTATCGGCTTTACTACCATATGTCAGTGTATTAGGACCTCATTGTATACTACTAGTCTTGCATGACCTGAGAAATTTACATTAGAAATAACTGCATTCAAAACACCACTGACATTTCTCTGCAATCACTATTCTTTCCATATCTCTGCCTTTCTATTCTCAACAAGCTTGCCAAATTGTCTGTCATATATTAATTTTAATTTTCTCAATAAGGTCTACTTAAGACTAATTTGAAAATAATAAATTATTTAAAAGAATAATTATATCGAGGGTAGAAAGCCGAAAGGGCGTTAGTGATTATTCATGTCAATCTGATTTTGTCAATGTTTCTTTTATTATTAAACGATTTCCATTTTTGTTAATCCAAATCACATATGGAAATCGTTTAATAATAAAAGAAGCATTGACAAAATCAGATTGACAGAACATTCTTTTGCTCTCCTGTAAAGTTCGAAATAATTACTAATGCCCTTTTGGCTTTCTACTGCACATAAAAAATTATTGAAACCTAGCAAACTTTTGGAAATGAACACTGTTCCTTAAGTCTGCATGTGATAATAATAAATCTTTTATGGTCCATGAATAATCTCTTGTCTCAAAATACAATAGACAACGAATGATAGCTAGCTTAACTATACTGTCCTTTATCCGATTTGCAAGACGAATCTCCGAGACAAGTCTCAAACATGTGCACACATGAGAACATTATTTTGACGTTTTTACTGTACAAATACATGAAGTCACATTTATAAAACTTACCCCTGATATCTCTAAGCAGGGAAGTTTTCCAACTTGAGCTCCGGTGAAACCATAAACTGAATTAGCACTTATCTTCAACGCCAGCTGTCTGCCATCCAATACAGACCGCCTGAATGGATCTTTTTCTTCTTTCAGCTCTGCTTTCGCTTTCTTCCTTGCACTCAGCAAGGATTCCAAAATCTCCGGAAGAAGCCCCTTTCGAACTGACGCTTTCACAAACATATTGTTGGTGGGTGTTTTCGCTATCTTATCATCTGTTAAACTAACAAAAATGTTTTACAAAAAATTATGTATAATAATATGTTACATCAATTTGTCAGAATGCTGGGAGAAACCATTTATAAAATTTGTTGTTCCAGTAGAACCTCGTTAATTCCAAATGCATAGGACCCAAAAAAAAAATTAAATCGTGCAAGTGATTGCAAAATTAAAAAAATATCATAAGACTCATGAAAAAAGCCATTAATTTCGCAAAAAACATACATGTATTTGCATATTTCAAGAAATCGTCTCAAAATTTCTTGCCTTGATTATGACTCGAAAATGTTCAAGCTATTATGACAAGCCATTTTCTTTCTTTGAGTATCGGTTCAACTTGTTGATGACATTCGTTAAAAATGATTAAATTCTTAGCAAAAACGATAAGGGCCCGTGGATGAGAAATGTGAAAATAACTTTTTAATCACTTATGTTTGTGTTCGTGAATCAATTTAGCCTACTGAATGAAAATCCTAGGAACATTGTTTGAAGGTTATTTCATAATTTAGTTTATTTCTTAGAAGATAAATGCCACATGGCCACAACTGGCACAGCAATCTTACTTGTGTTCTAGTTTTGGCCATGGACATGCCCACAACTGGCTCAGATAGTGCGTTAGTTTTGGCCACCTTTTTTAAAAAACACAATTAATTACGTATTTACAATGATATCCCAATTATAATAATTTCGTTGTCTGTTTGTTCGTTCATAAGTCTGTCCGCGTAACTTGGTGTAACGCCTGTAACTTTTTTATAGTAAAAATATTTTTCAAACAATTTTTTTTCGAGAAATTTTTTTTCAAACATTTTTTTTAAAAACTTCTTTCAAACATTTTTATTTTTTAAAATTTAATTTTTTTTTTAACCAAACCGAACTGACATGTAAAAGTACCATAATTTTTGATGGGTTACGACTAGTTCGATTATAAAAACCATAAAGTCAACTTTCCTGGAGTGCCTACCTGGAAAGTAAGATTCAATCAGATCTTCTAAAATATTTCTAAGATTTATATCAAAATAGTTTAGATTAGACTAGTTGTACTGAAGTATCAATGCTATATACTTACAATATGGATAGCTTTTAAATATGATAATTCAGTTCAGCAGTTAGTAAGAGTACAATCATCGAATGAGTTGAATTCTTCTAATACACTTTCTTAAAAAGTAGGTATCCTCAATGAGACTCAGTTGTTCTTTTATGCATCAACCATTGATTTAAATTTAACTATAACAGTGGATCCAATAAGTAATGTTCTGCATAAAATACCAGTTCATGAAGACCCATTCCAAAAATATAAATTCATTTGCAGCTTCAACAAATGATGTTCAGAATGAATTGTCCACTCAAGCAAAATCATCTGACAATTTATGCCTCGTAACTATATTTCTGTTGGCTCTACTTCACAAATTATTATTATTACAAGTGCCAAGGCCATATATTTAGTTAATAAAAGTGTAGTCTGACCAAAGAAAAAAGTAGTAATACTATGCATAAAAGATAGTATATTTCTTCTGGCAAGTTCTATAATGGCAGTTAACCCCCCTGGGCCGCCGTCGCATATATCCGACAGGCACAAAATAAATTATTTATCGACGGCCGCGTATCGAATTTGAAAAACGTAATTTTATCCCAATAGAGAAATCCTGTTGTGACCTGTCGTTCCATTTTCAACTCAAAAACATCACCGATTATATTTTAAATCAACAATCAAAACGGAAGTTTTTCTGCCGTCAAAATCGTATAGAGAAGTTGTAGATGTCGCCCCGATCGCGTGTTGTGCAATCGAAATTCAAATATTCCATCGTCAAGGTCACGCGCAATGTGCGCGGGAAATACGATTTATTTTTTTCGATTTTCGATTTATTTGTACACGTATATACAAATATATACGATATGTTTTGCGATATTTGTCAGTTTTTGTTGGTTTATGATTCAATTGAATACTAATAGTGATTTATTAACAAAAATACACGCAATTTTGTTGCGTTTATTTGAAATATGTGTGTGTGTGAAAGTGTATCATATTTATGTGTTATGAGTGCGATGTCCCGTCGTGTGCAGTGCCGTGCAACAAAATATATCACACAGAAGAAGATTATTATTATTAATAGTAGTGTTGTCTCTAATAAACAAATAAAAAATAATTATTATTTTTCAGAAAATGTTGCGCTGGCAACATTATGGAAATTCAAAAAAAGATTATTTTTTTTACTTAAATGATAAAAAAATCATTGCATTTCGACACTTACGATAAAATAATATGAATGTGTGTGTTTTTTTTTTAATATACGCATGTTTTCATGGTTTTTTCGTAAAAAGAAATATCACAAAAAATTCAGAAAATTTACGGCCCACAACAAGTTAAAGAAGCAGAAATGGAAGACAAGGAAGAGAAAAACAATTAAGAAAAGATAGAATGAAGAAAAAAGCTGGCTGTTTGAACAAAAGAAAAAAAAACTCTTCTGTTTCGTGTCTTCGGCCAAAAAGGTTGTAAAAACACGGCGTAATATCCCAGAAGATTACCAAACCAAAATATTCTGAGCAGCCGTGAAAACCTAAGAACATTCTTAAAAAAAAAACTCAACAAACGAGTAACAGTTGTGGATTTATCAAATCAAGGTCTTCGGAAAATGAAGAATTAGAAAGAATTGTCAAAGGAGTCAATATCAGATTGAGGGAGTAGGCAGTCTTGGGTAGTGGTAATTATTTTAAGAATCTTATTATCACCAACAAAGAGCCAAAAGCGAGTATGTATGAATACATTTACATCATTTATAAATAAATTTAAGAGAAGAGGTGCCAGATGGAAACCTTAAGGCACACCAGATGTAACTTCAATACTGGTTGACAAATAGTTATCGATTCTGACCTTTTGTTGCCTTCCATTTAGATAAGATTGTAGGATCGATAAAATGGATCTCTTAAACCAAGACCTTATAGCTTAGCAAAAAGAATCTTGTGGTCAACTTTATCAAATGCTTTAGCAAGATTGGTATAGAGAACATCTTCAAGTGTTTTAATAATAGTATTAGTATAATCAAGCAAATTTGAAGTGGTAGGCTTGGCAGTTCTAAATTCATGCTATTCCTCAATTAGTACATTTTTAAATATGGGTGTTATTGTATTAGTTATGAAATATTCAAACAGTTTTGATTAGGAAATTTTTCGATTATGGCCATTCAAACGTGAAGAAATTAAAAAAATAAATCGTTTTTTTGCAAGTGAGAACAGCAAATATGTCAATATTGGGTACTTTAGTAATATAAATGCTGCGATCTTTGCATTAGCATAATAAATAATGCATTTTCAAAAAGATTTCTCGAAATACGCCAAAATGCGAAAACGACTGCCATGCCATTACGATTAACGCGTGGACGAATTGCTGATGGTAAAATGAGTACAATTACTAAAAAAGGGCATTATTCAAAAGTTGAAAACATTTACATTCAGTAATAAGTGTGCCCCTTTTTACGTTACTTTATTACTAACGTAATTTGTATGCACTTGAGCTAGAACTCAAACTCAAACCACCGCACTGAATATTCATCTAATTTTGGCTAGTTGATCTTTTGGAAAGAAAAAGTAAAATTCATTATTTTGTTCGTAAATTTCAATAAAAATGTAGAGATGACATTAAATTTTCTAAATGATTCAGTGTAAAACCGGAGAAATTAAAAAAATTCAATCCGCGTAAATTATGTGAAATATTTGTATGGGAATGTTTGGAGATGAAATGGAACTTCGAATTTTCGGTTTGAATACCAGAAAAACGAGGGAATGCAAAATCGAAGTTTACTGTATTTTAGTTTTCTTAAATTTCATATTAGCGGGGTTCCGCTAATATGAAATTTAAGAAGGGTTCTTTTTTTTTGGGCCTATTGAATTCAAATTAACAAGGTTCTACTGTACTTAGGTGAGAAATTTTATTAAGTGGAAAAAATTAAGTCTTAAAAATATTATTTAAGGGAAATGTATTAAGAGTATTTCACCATATAACCAAAAGTATGATATCCCCCAACTCACATATTTTTATATTTGACAACATTTTACTTGTCTGCAAAAATGTAAAATCAGGATTTTACTGTACTTAAATGTGGAAGACCACAAATAAATGTAGGTATTTCTTCAAAGAAAAAGTGTAAATAGTAAATTGAATATTATGAATAACCAGGTCCTTTTTACAAATAGTTATCTTTTAAATTGGTTTTCATATTAGTACTGAATTATTATTTATTTCCCACGTGTCATTACTTTTTATTTTTAATGCTTATAATTCAATTTCTGATTTTTAATTTGTTGGTATACATTGTATCCTGACAAAGGGACAATTGACCCTGAAACAAGTTAATATTTTCAATATATAAGTGGTGAAAACAAAGTATATTTTTATTAATTATATGTATATTACTTAAGTTTATCCTTGAGGTGCACGGGCAGTAGCGTGGTATAGCAAAGGTTGTGTGCCATCATAATGCTGGGATACAGAGATGCAAAATCCAATGTGGAGATTGGGTCCGCATAATACCCTCTTTTGGGCTCTATAACGGTGGCACCTTCAAACTGTTCCTCTGACCCTGTTCCATGGTATGCGGGCATCAAATAGCCAACTGCTTTAGCCTTAAATAAAAAGAACCTGTAGTATTAAGACGATCGTCCGGAAAAGTGGGCGGAACTCAGCGGCGATGAGCATTTTTTCTCACATTTTCTGTCCTATTTTGTATCACATTTTTGCACGAAAAGATATCGAATTAAAATTTATTTTTAGTCAAAAACCCCGAAAGTGAAAAAATAATTATTATAATCGTAATTTTTTTCTTATTAATTATGAAAACATCTTGTTCATTTTATACCCAATAATTTAAAAATAGTTTTGGTAAAAGAAAATGGCGCAAAATGTCTTCTGGAAATAATAGGGCAAAAACTATGTTCCACTGGGAAGTAAATTTTATTTATTTAGTTTTAAACTCAATGCCAAACTGATAATTTAAATAAATTTATTTATCAATTTTAAAGAATGTTTTTACTCTTGGATCTAGATAAATACTACAAGTCGACTCGTTATTCCGCATCAATGGGTTAACAAACTTTTAACCGGATAAACTTGAAAATGATAAAAATATAGATACCTTTCTAAGCAACTGACTGACAACTTTAATCTGCTGCCCACGGGTGAGCAGACAAGACAGTGGTACTCCCGTAACCCTCGCCATCTCCATATAGTTGATAATGCACATGAGCTTATTCAAAAGTCGAAGGGGTAAATAAGCATCTTTCAAGCAGTACATGGCTAATCTAAGATTGAATAGTGCATATATGATTAAAACAACATATAAACAAAACAGGAGCAGCGAAATAATGCAGGCAGTGGAGCACAAGACTTGTAAATTTAGCTCATCACTATCTGTAAACATTCCTTCTCTATTATACACATTGTAGTCATCTAACAGAGCATTGTCTAAAATGTGTCGGATAATCAAGATTTCCTACCTTCGTCTCGTTTGGTCACTTTCATTCTGCAAGTCCGTAATGATACTGTGATGGACATCTTCCTTCTGCTCCTGAAGGAAGTGATAACTGACAGAGTTGAGGGTATAAGAACGTAGTTTATAATCCCTCACAAGCACCAGAAGAAGGTCAAAAGGCACACGACCTTCCATGTTTACACTTTTATTTTCACGTCGACCCATCTGCTTTGACTGCAACACTGAATCCTTGATGACAGATCTGGATGTACAATAAAAAGTATTTTAAAACCAGAAGACAATTGTGTTCTATTTGTATTCTAAAAAAAAAAAGAGCATACGATATTTATATCATTAAAATACTTGCCTAATATCCTTTATCCTTCCGAGAAAATCAAAATCTTTTACTTTCAAATGTTTGGCCCTGTTGAGTAAATATGGCAGATCAAAATTATTTATGTTGTATCCTGTTATGACATCAGGATCCAGTTCTCTGATAAATTGAGCCCATTTTTCTAACAATTCCTGTAAAGATAAAAAATAAATTTAAATGTTCTAAAACTTCTTTGCGAAATCAAAATCTGAAAAAATGACTGAAGATATAACGATGCAGACAAACAAATACCGACACAAATAGTTTTTCAAATTTATTACATATATAGAAGGAGACATCAAACCTTTTCTGAGTGGTAACTCAAGACTTGAGATCCGACGATTGGTGCACAAGTGTTTAATGTAAAAACATTTCTGATGAATGGTTCCATCTCACCCTGACGTATGACCATATTGGCTATTTGAATAACAGGATCATGCTGCGGTTCGGGAAATATTCCTGCAGAAATTTTAAAAATGTATTATAACTTTAATTATTATCTTTAATTTGTGACGTCATAACCCCGTAATTTAATATAATATTCTGGAAAATTAAGTATGAATGAGTCTCGAAAATGAAATATTTGTTATCACAGAGATTTGACTCCTTTTCAAAATATGCGCATACTGAGATGATGTGGTTTAAAATTTTTTAGTTACGTAATTCAAATAGTACCTACTGTAAGCATTAAAAGTACAGTAAAACTTCGATTTTACGTTCCTCGTTTTTACGTTTTCCCGCTATTTACACCGAAAATTCGAAGTCCCATTTCATCTCCATACATTCCCATATAAATATTTCCCGCAATTTACGCGGATGAATTTTTTTCACTTCCCCAGTTTTACACCGAATTATTTAGAAAATTCAATGTCAACTCCAAATTCATTGAAATTTACGAGCGAAATTATGAATTTTACTTTTTCTTTCCAAAAACTCAATACGCCAACATTAGATGAATTTTCAATGCGGCAGTTACGATCTTTTGTGTTCGGGCTCCGGCTCGAGCGCGTATAAATTACGTTAGTAATGAAGTAACTTAAAAAGGGACACACTAATTAGTGTATGTAAATGTTTTTAACGCTTGAATAATGCTCTTTTTTACTAATTGTACTCATTTTACCATCAGCAATTCGAGCGCGCGAAAATCGTAACGACGCTTCTATGTTCCGTGAACGGCGCGGCGCAGCAGCGGTTTTCACTCGCGTTTTGGCGCGATCTAAATGACAGCCGCCGCGATGTGTTAACTTATGAATCGTTTTTTAAAGTATTTCGTTAGTTTGTATTGTTAAATTCACATTTCTTTTTCACATTTTTCTTAAATCATAAAATGCATCACGATTTTAAAATGAAATTTAGCGGCCGAGTTTAGAGCATCCGCCATTTTTTTTTAACAGAATACGAAATTGAAGATGCCATTTTTTTAACAGAATACGAAATTGAAGATACCTATGGGCGCTATAAAAAAACAATCGGCCTTTAAAATTTAGCGATTTACCTAGAGAATAAGGGTCCAAATGTTGACCTGAATCAAGTAGAGGATTGGAGGCAAACTGATGTACATGAACTGATTGATACAAAAATTACAACGCCGTTGAAACAGGGTTATTTTTTTTAGCAATAGCAACATAAAAAATAGTAACATGGTAAAAAATAATCTAAAAGATAATGTACATTTTTGAAAATAACATATGTAATATGAAATTATTTTAAGCATTAATTGTTTTTACTTCCATCGAAAGCTCATTTTTTATTAATTTTGATAATTAAGCAAAACGTTAACCGAGGCACCTTTAATGATAAGTGCCCGGAAAAAACGAACATTAATATAGGGCTTCACCACAAATATCTAATTACTCTAAAGGGGAAGGGGTGACTTAAAATTTTATAAATAAGTCGTTTGTACGTGGCATATCCACTGTTTGATAATGGCTTTACAAGCCGAAACAGCTGTAACACCTAAAAATAGTTAACCCGTAGAACTTAATAATATTTATTAAAATTTAATTTATTTTAAATTTCGCTAAAAATGAACACAAAAGAAGTTTTCTAGTAAGTAAGTAACCTTTTTTAAACTAAAAAATATATATTTATTTGGAATATGGAATAGGCTTGTAATACGAGCTTGCCAGGCAAATTTCCCCCGTTTTCTTCTTACCAGATAAAGATAGGGAATGGTCTTTTGATTGTGGTCAACCTATAACATGTTTCTTAAATTATTTACGGAAAATAAAAATTGGAATAAAAAAATATAGAAACATTTGTCAAAAGTTTAAATAAGTAAAAATTTTGACACAGATAGTAGTTCCGCAGCGACGCCTGGGTATTCCGTTGATGCTTGAAATCGAAGAATATATAACCATCTCTTTCTATCAAAACCTTACTGTTTTAGCAACAAATAGGTAAATATGTGATGAAAGTGCACTGTTTATTCGATTTACGTTCAAATGATACCGCGCGCACGAAAGAGGTTAATCTATCCACGCAATTTGACAGATTAGATAGTTTGCGAAATGGATGTCAAAAACGTTTTTTGGAAAAATCATGCACTCGCTTTTTTGGAAAGTCTTAGGTGTTATGAGCATTGCTATCCACCTACTACTCCTGAGAGACCACCAGATTCTTAAAGGATGCATAAAGAAATCATAATGGTATAAAAAAATAAAGGATAACAGATTCAACAAAATTTCAACCTTTTCTTCCTGCACACTCAATATCGAAACTGAGAATTCTGAAGGGTGCCACCTTTCCCCATTCTCCATCAGGCTGGTGAGCAATGAAAGCATTCCATGCAACATCAACTTCAATCTGACTCCGAGTCATTGGCTTTAGTTGACTGTACGGATCCTTGCTCCTTATTCGCCAGTCTCCAGATTTCAGTTCTATCCAGCTGCAACCGACCACCTCCGTGTCTACCATGAATCTGCAAAAAAAAAACTATTAGGGAAACCGGAAAGCAATCAAAAATTTCAGACACATTTTTACAGTTAGTTTGCATTGAGCTATGGTGCAGGAAACCCATATTTTTTGTTAAAAATGAGGATAGTAAATGTTGTGTTTTTGTTTATTTTTTTTTGTTGGGATAAAGATCTTACATCCCAATATTGCTATTTTCGGGAAAAAAATCGTTATATATGGGAATTTAATTGTATATATAATGGTGTATTGCATATATAATAATATAATTGTATATATAAAGTGAATATAATGGGAATAATGAAATTTAATTATTCGGTCCCTTGGATTTAGTAATAACGAGGTTTTACTGTATTTGGGAAAAAAAAAAAATTTAAATATTTATCTAGCAGAATATTATGAAATATTAAAATCTGAATATTATGTTAATTATTGTGATAGGAATATTACGAAGTACATCTCTTATTTCAGTTTCTTTTCAAAATACATATATGCTTAGGAAAAAGTCATGCTTATTGTTCTCACTGCACGCCCTTGCTACCACAAAATAATGAACGAAAATCTAGACATTTTTAATTATACTGTAAAACCCAGAAACCTATGCGGCCAGTTGGTGTTTGGAATATTAAGTATGGCCCATTGCCTGCTGTTTTTCATACGCTTAGGCCCGGTTGCGCCATCTAAAGTAAAGGTAAAAAAGCTACTCGAGTAACTTTTTTACTAAAAATATTTAACTCTCCGAAGTACATACATGCGTAACTTTTATTTACTCTCCAAGATAGGTGGGTAAAGGTAAAAACGTTGGTAAAAAAAAGGCCATCCTCTCACAGCTGATTTGAAAATGTGACAGTTATCCATATAGGTACTTGTCATTTGAATTTTGTCGCTGTCATTTTCGTATTGAAATTTGTAAACATTAAAATGAATCTTCTAATTTCGCATTATTTTAGTGATGGTTTGATGTTTGTTTGGTTTGTTTCATAGAATAAAGTGGTTTGCTTGAACTGGTTTTGAACCGCAAAAGTATGTATTGCCACTGGTGAAAAACTGAAATAAATCAAATTCCATAGACAAATGCGGTATTTGAGGTTTATTCCGCTTGGCACCCTATTAGCCTTATTATTGGTTTGACAGTGGTAAAAAAGACGATTGTGCAACCTGAAATCGAGTTTACTCTCAGCTGAGGGTAAAAAAAGTTACTCGGGTCAATGTTACTCGAATCAAATTTACTTCTGCTGGCGCAACCGAGCCTTAGGTTATTTTTTTGAACAGGTAATGGCAAAACCACGCACTGCAAACTGCAATTTTGAAATAATCATAATATAGATGATCCGTCGCTGTGGATACTTTTGACTTTGACACATTTCCAACCGAATATATTCTTACCTAAAAATTAAACATCAAAAATAAAGATGTGCACAGAAAATAATATCTAAATATATTTTCAAATAATGTGTACACTTTGTTTCTTAAAAAAAAACATAATTTGAATCATTTTTGAAGATGGCAATGGAAAAAAGTGCATTATTCAATGCATATTTAGCATAATCATATAAATTTTCTATGTATTGAGGCAGACAGAAAATATATTAATGTACAGAAGACTACTAGTTTACTTGACAACTTTATGATGAGATTGAATAAAGGGTTTGGTAAGAATTGCAAAAATTTCAAATTAATTTACAATTTCCTGCTTCAAATTACCTGATGTCAAAATCTATATTTGATTCATAAAACATGGGATCCATCAAACAAAAAGAATCAGCTCCCCTCTCAATGAGCCGTTTTGCAGGAGCTATGAGTCGGGGAAGTGCCACAGAAATTTTGGCAAAGTTCACCAAATCATCTCCCTTGTAATACATGAGGGACAGAGCTTGGACTAGCTTCACCTCTAACACAGCTTCAGAAATTTTCTCCTTATTGGATCTCAAGTCTTCAATAATAGCCTTGTTGAGGTTCATCTGAAATAAAAAGGACATTAAATGTTATGCCAGCGAAGGAAGCTTGTACTCCTGGTGCAAAAGATGGCTGGGCACCTAACTTTAGATTAGGAGAGAATAGATGCCTTTACCAATCAACAATGATTTCCATTTTAAACATCTCCCATAAATGAAGTATCATGGTTCACAAAATTGTAAACACAGGAATATAAACAGTAGAAATATACAAGAACACGCAGAAATATAATAGAAAATTATCACAGGCACTTAGGTCTCTGCTGTAGTCACAAAACAATGTTAAGGTGGTATTCTTGACCCCACTTCGCAGATTTGGCGGAGGCTCTTGCCGGATAAAACTCGACAGCAAGAGCGATGGCGAAGAGACTTCTCGGAGATAAAAACTCGACGAGACTCGAGCTTCACATAAGCTCGACTTGATACGGCCCGGCAGGAGAACACTCGACTGCGGCGGCAATATCGCTTCCTAGGTTCGCCAGGAATCCCTCCTGGACACCTCCTAGTAAGGCGAGGACTGTTGGAGCCTTCCGAACAGTGTATCCTGGCTGGGAGTAAAAACGCACTTTTATAGCTGTTCGGCGGTGGTGGGGATGGATTAGCGAACAACCGTTTATTTTCTGTTGCTAGGCGGAGCTCCCGGCAGCCAAATTCACTTGAAATATGCGCCTTTGGGAAGCCAGGAAATTTTATAGTGCGGCCGGGGTTAAAGGCTTCTGAGAAATAGACACAGGTACGGGATTTTCGTTTACATCTCCCAGGTGCGCGTATCAATATAATTAAAAGTTTATTTTAACCACTCTTAAATTTTGTTGTAAAAATTTAACATGTTTCGGGAGCAATGCTCCCTTCTTCAGGAAATTGTATATTCATTTTCATCGCATCGCGTTGAGCATAAATTTTCACAACAAAATTTAAGTGTGGTTAAAACGAAATATTAATTATTTTATTTAAAAACGAAATCAATTGTTAGATGGGGGCATGTCATCAGTCACAGTGAGAATGTAGAAAGCAGAGGTGATCCTTCGTTAAACGCAAAGTTAACTCTACAAACATTAAAGACATATTTCAATTATGATTTATGAGATCAGGAGAGCGATTTAAGATTATGATTTCTAATAAACCTGCCTGAGATGCTGCTTTGCTCAAGATATGGAGAACACTGTTGAGAAACACCAAAAGTATGTGACTCAGAGAACCACCACACTGACAGCCACAATGAAATTTTTATTGGATTAGTAAAATATATGAAAGCATGTATGAAATTAATTGTTGTTGAAACACTTAAATGGTGCTTGAAAATGAGGCTTGAAAAGTAGCACGAGGAAAACAAAGCATCATTCAAAAATATATATAAACATGTTGTAGTATTTACCTACCTATGTACTTTAACAAATATTTTACATTTTTAAAAGACTAAATATTGCTGCAAATGTTTATATAAATTAAACAATGATATTTTATGATAATAAATATATTTACTTTGTAATAATACTTTAGATAAGGAGGTTTCAAACACAAGCAATGTATTTATATAAATACCTTCAATTGTTGACAGGAGTCCTTTTGAAAGTTTGCTGGTACTGTAACATAGAAGTATGGAGTGAATCCATGCACGTGGCAACAAACTGAATTACCATCCATTGTAACTCCAAACATCCTCATGATTGGAACTGGACCAATCTTAAAATAAATAAATATACCTGCTGTAAAATAATGCTTAAACTTTTTTGCAAATTGTTAAAAAGTTTGCTGCAAAACGCTAAATAAGAAGTAATACCTGTGAACCAGGCATTCCTGTTAATGGCTCTCCATTGTAATGATCAATGTCAAGTTGTTGAAATGTTAGACTATCCTTGCTAGGATTCAACGCAGGAGGCGGAGGTCTGGACCACTTCATATTCGTATTTTGAGTTTCTGGACCCTGAAAAATAAACGTTCTATAATAATATTTGGATAATTTATATAGCGCCGTTTTCGCGAATACTCACCTCAAGCGCGCTTTACACATAAAATTATCTTACAAAACAACTTACTGCTAAAAAAACTAATTTACTATTACTTATTCACTAGGTGGCATGCAAGAAATGGAATTAATGTTTAATACTATAATAGTTGGGAGTGCCTGAAAGAATTAGGTGTTTTCGCGGAGTGCACACCAGGAGTGGAAAACATTAGCTAGTGCTGTTTATATTATTATAATTCCCCAATCTTCTGATAGCCTTAAGCTGCAGAGATAAGATTACACAGAATATGTATAAACCCTCGTTTGGCATAGCCGCTGCATAATTTGAAAATAAAAATATTTTTATTTAAAGCAAGTCAAAATCTCAACGTTCTAAGACCAATTTCGCGGAAAATACAATTTTAATATCCTAACATTAACTATTGAAGATAAGTATTCGTTTGTATTTACCTGTCCCAATACAATTTCTTGCGAATCTGCCGGAGATTCGGAAAAATCCATTTCCACGAGCTGTTGTTCGAAAGAACTTGGAAAGTCATCCTCATCGTCACCGCTTCTAAACAAATATAATGTTTAAATAACAAAAGCGTAAACAAAAAACAAACACGAGTGTTTAAAAATAAATACTAACCGAATTTTTTTAGTTGGCGGGCCTTTAAAACTCTGCCGCTTCTTATCCATTTTAAAAACAAACTACCTAAAAAAAACTCAATAATGAGACAGTCGTCAACCGGCAGAAATGGGCAGAAAAACTTTGACAGTTGACAGATACTAGATATATTCCCGCGTTATTTTGTCAGCAAGACGATAGGGCTGGAGAAAATAGCTAGACTCAAACCGAGAATATTGTTATTGTTAAGTAGGTACCTGACGTTACATCACATCTCATCAATGATTTTTTTTTAAATAGAGATGCGAACACGGAATACGTGTCACATCAATATTCTAACTTTTTTCAAACTAAGCTAAACGCATGTGCTATGAAAATAGGACTAATTTGCTGGTCTGGAGTGAGATTTGGATCACGAGGCGAAAATCCTAACCGGACAAATTTTTTTTTATATACTCAATTTTTTTTATAAAAGACTTATAAATTTTATTGCGCAATTTATAACGGCGGATACATAGGCTAGGCGCGCATTACGAATTTTTCGCCGAACGGCGAAAAAACGTTGCGGCATAATGTCGCACGGTGGTGTTGTAACAAAGGGTTTTGAATTGTATTGCGCGCACTTAGCGGCAAAATACCGCAGCGGCGTAAAGTCTGTAGCAAGTTACAACTCGCTTGGGAAGCCTTGACTACGCGCACTTCGCGGCATTTCACTATTACCATTTAATATTTTATGTGAAAGAACACTGGCTACAGTAAGCGTAGAGTTTAATTTCGAATTTTTAGTACTTTTTTCCAAAAACGGGTTGTTTCAACTTGGATTATGTCAAATCTGTCAGAGAATTCTGAGCGAAAATTTGAGATTAAACTCTCGGTTAGAGACGCGCATGCGCACTGCGCGATGTAATTGACATCTTTCGATAAAAAAATTTTTAATTTTTCGACATTTTACACACAAAGTGTCGAAATGTACAATATTATGTAGGGTTTAACCGGCTTTTCTGACAATCGACTGATAATTCCCACGACGATTTTACATTTATATCGATGAAAGGTGCGTATGTGACGTGTCTGGAACCCTCTTTCTTGGACTGCGGACAGGGTCAGCCATTACCAGAGCAATGGCTCCTCAGACAACATTTTAATCAGTCGAAGAGCACTATAAAAATCAGAAATATATTTGTCATTATGTCCAAACAAAATATCAAGTTGCGACAAACGGCACTAGGTACCAGATTTGGTAATTGCTATATTGTAGGAGACCGGGATTATGCCTTCAAACCATATGTACAGCAATTCTTAATGCTACAACGGGCCTGAAGGCTCAATTAATTGCGCTCCGGCAAAAACACCTAGATTTTAAAGAAATCAGAAAGATGTATTGCGACCTCACCTGGAATTGAACCCGGAATTTTCAGTATGCAGAGCCAGTGACATGGCTACTGGACTACGAATTTCGATGTTATTTACCAATGTTGTCGCATGGTTTGGTCATGTGGAACTGTTGTCATGTGGAACTATGGGGACGCCCTCTCTCGCACGCCAAGTTATAGTGGTGGCACTATCCACACTAAACGAGTGCCTACTAGGGATGGGCGTTGAATGGACGGACTCACTGAAATCAACCGTTGACGTTGCATCGATGCGTCGACGGTTTACGTTTATCGCATGGACTAGTTGAATTCGTAGACGGTGGACGGTGGACGATTCGAGATTCAACGTAATGAAAAGCAACGAGCGAGAGCAAGACAAAACGTCTCCGTTTATTTCTCTCTCATCTCTCGCTGTCGACTTGTAGACGCCATAGACGGCTCGACGGGTAATTTAATTTCAACTCTAAAGTACACGATCATAGAGTGCAGATCTGTGTACACGAACTATGACAGAAATTTGAAATTTGAATGCATGCGTAAGGAGAGATAGGCTTAATAAGCTATTATCTATTATTTTTTACTTGATTTTTTGAGATGTGCACGTGCGACGTTTCGGTGAATTCCCAATTTTACGTTTACTTTTTATTTATTTATTACGTATTTATATACGTATTTACTGAATAAAATATATATTTATTATACGTATTTACTGTATAAAATAAAACAATTCTGTTTAATTATTTTATTTTTTATTGAACTATTATTAATTAATAGGCCGGCTAAATATTTTTCTAAAATCAATATTTTATTCGATCGATTTCGACTTCTTATATCTACCTGAAAAGGGATGGTAAAATTTAATTATTGTGTTATTTCGTTACTTTTCAACTTTAGCGTATAAATGATAAACAAACTTGTAGGGAATAAAATTTTCTATACCTAACTATGGTCCTTATTCAGGAGTCCAACATTGATTATTATATATGTAATATAATCTTGAATTTAGGTTTAATTAATTTTTTTTTAAAAAATCCTATTTTCAACTTTATAGATAAAAAAAAATCTATTATAATTTTATTTACACCACTTTTTATTGGTTTTTTTACATGTTTCGGGAACAATGTTCCTTTTCTCAGATTGAGCCTTAAACTAAAGTTGACAAATAATACAGATATATTTATTTATTAATAATGTGACCACAAAGTAAAAGCCTGACTTTGAAAGATGTATTCTTCAATAAATTTCTAGATAACATCTCAATTGTAAAGTATTTTTAAATTATGTATTTATTTATAAATTTATAGATAATAAATAAATGTAAAGGTTTTTATCATTTTATTTAACTTGTATTAAAACGAATGTATTTTTCGTAATCGATTTGAGTTAGTGTAGTGATAGTCCAACGTTTTACAAAAAAAAAAGTCAGACATATTGAAAAAATTCAAACTTTGATGTCGCATATCTCCATAACTATTGATATTAGTCATGATAGCTTTCGACTCATAATCAAAGCAGGAATATAGTCCTGCGAGGTTATTAATGTTTTCCAAATAACCTTGTACACATGTAATGATGTGTACCTAATATATTTTTTTATTTTTTTTATTTATTTATTTTTTTTATTTTGGGAATCTCAACAGTATACAATTTATTATAATAATACATAACGTACTAGGTAATTCGTAGACCAATTATAGAGATCCACGGCATAAAATGTTAAATCAAGCAATAAAGAGAACATATATTAAATAGAGGGATAGGAGTGGGAGATAGATGGGGAAGTGGAGTGAGGTGTATGGGATTGTGGCTGAGTGGAGTGCGTATGTATTCTGTGCGTGACGTTGTATACAGATATGGGGGTATGTGTAAAGAGTGATGAGAGTTTGGCTGTGGTGTGTGTATGATGATGGTCGGTCTCAGTTAATCCGGTGAAGATATAGTAATATAATATAAGCGGTTTAAATACGATTTTTAAGAGCTGAGATACATACATTACTGCTTTGTACTTTATATTTTTAATTTTTATACTCATATTTTAATGCTTATACCCGATACTTTCACTGCTTATATATGTAGTTATATTTATATTTTACTGCTTACACCTGATATTGTTGTGTATACCTACTTCTTTCTTTATTATATATAGAAAGAAGTATATAAAACAATATGTAAAAGCCTGTAATGTGCGTAAACAAATAAATAATAAAATATTTCTTTTTACATATAAGCACAAATAGCGGTTTTACTTTCCCCGATACTATATTCCTTCGAACTTCTTTAAATTTTAAAAATTAACGTAATAAAAATAGCCAACGGTTGAGCCGTCGAGCAGCGTCGCGTCGAACCGTAGACAGTTGACCATCGTCCCGATGTTTAGATAGAACGTCCGCGACGTCCGCGTAACGAAGTTGACGCGTCAACTAGTTGACGAATTCAATTAATTGATCGTCTCGTCGATGGACGGACGTGGACTGTCTCAAGAATGTTCTTAGGTTTTCACGGCCACTCAGAATCTTCAAGTTTGTGTTTACTGGGGTACTATGCCGTGTTGTTACGACCTTTCGGGCCCGAAAGTCTCGTTTCGTCGACGGTAAATACGTCGACGACCCATCGCTAGTGCCCACCCCCTGGCAATGAGTTTTGAGCTAATGTGCGATCATTGCGATCGCCGTTGGGCGTTGAGCAACGTTGGCCTACATTGGCTCTTGGCCGAGGTTGGCTCAATGTGTACAGTAGGGTCCATCAATGCAACTGTTGGCCTACCTACATAAATACCAATACCGATTCTACGAATGGCAGCACTGAAGTTAACCTATCATTACTGACAAAGTCAGATCTGTCTAATTGAGTCCGTAAATATTTAGTAAATATAAACATCGTAAATGTTGTGAACATCATGTATAAAAGTGCCATCAGTGCCGCTGCGAGCGGCACTTGCGCGGAGCCGGACCAGGAACGTGAAGGACTGTTACCTCCGGATGCGCCTTCCGCTCCCGCAGACCAAGACTACAGCGGATTCGACATCGTCAAGGCAACCCAGTATGGGGCTATCGCTAGGGTGAAGGAACTAGTCGAAGCGGGCTGGGACGTTAATCAACCGGACAGCGAAACTGTCACATTGCTTCACTGGGCTGCAATTAACAACAGAAAAGCCATTATTAAATACTTTTTGGAGAAGGGGGCTAAAGTAGATGCCATAGGCGGGGAACTTAACGCGACACCCCTCCACTGGGCGACCAGACAGGGTCATCTCGGAGCAACATTGTTATTATTGACAGCACGGGCTGATCCCACACTGAAAGATGCTGAAGGGTGTGCCTGCATTCATCTGGCTGCCCAATTTGGCCACACTCCCGTAGTTGCATTTCTTGTGACGCAAGGAGTGAACATTGACATGCCTGATAACGGTGGAATGACAGCACTTATGTGGTCTTGCTGGAAAGTTTCCGCTGTTGATCCAACAAGATTGCTTATAACGTTGGGTGCATCAGCAGGATTGACCGATTTGTCACATGGTAATACTGCCCTTCATTGGGCAATATTGGCTCGAAATATGAATGCTATCACTACTCTGATTGTTCAGGTATTGATCCTTTACTTTCATCAAATGCAAAGTGCTCATAAAATCACATTTCTATCTTAAAATCTTATAAGGATACTAAAAAGCAACATGCACGAACTGAGAATTGAAGCAAAAATTTCAACTACACAATTTATCTATTTATATCTATAAAGAATAACTTTCTTACATTTCAGTGTATACGTCGATAGTCTCAATGCAAATGTAAACAAATTTATCGATAGATATGATAATGAAAACTAGTATTTCTACCACAAAATAATTAAATTTTTGTATGAATCTTTTTTGACAATAGATTACCTACTTACATGTTTAAAAAAATGCTAAATTTTCATGTCACATTAAAATAAACATCCTGGATGATATTATCACATCACATTTTTTGTTAGCATCATAGGTGGTTTAAAGCATCAGAATCTTAATGTTACAAATGTTATAGGGTAAAGCAAGCTTAGACACACCCAACTTTAGGGGTGATACCCCGTTGAACATGCTACAGACTCAGCTTGGATCCCTTTGGATCAGTTCTGAAGTTGCGGATATTGTGAGAGAACACGTTTTCGCTCACAGCAAAGTGAACATATTTAGAAAACTTGCACATGATAGGGTAAGTGCTTTCAGCTTATTGTAATTTTGAATTGTTATATCACTCCCTTTTCTATAATTTTTTATTTTTTTAAAGTATACATGTTTGTATACCTTCAAACATTAATCTTCGTAATCTGAAATTAATTAAATTGAAAAATGAATTAAACTTAATTAAAAAAAAACAATTGAATCTCAATAATCTATGTGTCTAAATGCTTGGATGAAATGAAAACAAGTACATATTTTGCAGTGGTGTGCCTACTGGTATTTTGTGCGCATTTTGCGTATTTTATACTTTTATTTTCTGTTGCAGCGCTTCAGATGGTGGACTATGCTTTCAGCACCATTTGTTACATTCTACCTAGTCGGTCAGGTGTTTCAGTTAAATACATTATATTTAATCAAAATGTTCATTTTGACATGCATGTATGCCATCGTGCACACTATGGGCAGTATATTATTTTACAGAGAATTGAAGAATGTGTTTCCTTTAAGTGTATATTTGGCAACAAAGCTGTGGTTTTACATTACATGGATTATATTTTATATGCCAGTCGTAAGTGTGATGACTAGTCTTGGATTTCTGTTGTGTTCCGGAATATTGTGGTATTGTTTCATAAAAACCTGGAAGGGGGATCCGGGCATTATAATCGCAACAGAAGAAGACAGAGTCAAGGTAAGGACAAAGATGATTCTGCTTTCATTCTTGTAAATCACAAAGAGCACATATACTCCATGATATAAATTTTTTAGAAAATTAGAAACTAAATAAAATACATAATATTTTTATCAATAAAGGCAAACTTTTTGATTATAGATATTTTAAACAAATATGTAACATTATTTCTAACTATCCACATATACATTAAAAAAGTGGAGTTTATTTTACTTTAAAATTCAGTATTCTCAGGGCATATTAAAAAGCCCTCATATTAATGAATGAATGAATATTATTAAAATAGTAATTTATTAGCACTTATGTATGTTGATTTACTGTTTTCCTGTTTTATTTAAAACATTATTTTCCCCCAAGATTTACTTTTTTAAAATGCAATACATATTTAGGATCATTTTAATAACTTATGAAGTGGTCAAATTTACAAGTTTTTCATAATGTACTTCGGATGCCTTTTATTTCCATCTCCGCTTCATGGCATACATAATATGGCAAATACATTAAATGTTGCGTGGATGTCTCAAAAATAAACAATTTCATATTAACTTCAGGTCGTCTTGGCGTGTTTGGACAGGCAAGGGTTGATTCAGTTGATTCAGTCTGTTCCCATTTCCAGTATTCTAACTAGGGATGCATCCGATACCGATACATTTTGATTTTCGCACTATAGATAATACACATGTAAACGTGCGTTCCTCGCGCTTAATTCGTTCAAGATGTGGGATATGGAGTGTTTGTTAAAATATTATTAAAGAGGCTGAAGAAGATGAGCCTCTCTCTCTTTTGAGCACTGATTCTCTCAAAAAAGAACTAGAGAACTTTCTGAAATAACCCAATATATCAAGAGAAGCAGATCCTCTGGTTTTCTGGCGCAGTGATGTTCTATATCCAAATTTGAAAAAATTGGCACAAAAATATTTCAGTTTCCAAATGAATTCTGTCGCATCTGAAACGGATGTTGTGTTTTCTGAATAAATATCTCATAAATGTGAATTTTAATTACATATTCATTTTTAATTTTGAAATAATATTCTGTTAAATTACAATTTTTAAAATTTCTTTATAAAGTAAACAGCTATATAAATAAAAATGTAAATGTTCGTTTGTACAAAATCAATAGATAATCTCTGAAAGTTCTTCACTGATTGCTTTGAAATTTTGGCATAACGTTGCATTCAAATACGAGGATGTTTTGTATAACTAATTTGTTTTTATATACCTACTGCTTATTTATATAAATAAAAATGAAAATGTTCGATTGTCCAAAAACTTAAAAATCAAACTTCTTTTTGACACAACATTGCATTCGAATTCGGACAAATTATTTGAAAAAAAAGGCATCAGTACCTACCCTTTCAATATTCATAAATATTTAGATAGGAAGGTATAACATTTTTAAAATTCAATTTTTTGATTATATGTATTCGGTTGTCTTTGCTTAAATATTGCGATATTTCAAAATAAAGGACATTTATGTTACTGTCTATGATTAATTTTCAATTTTGATACTTCCGAGCTTATCATTTTAAACGACATTGTTCCGAGGTTCATAACAACCATTAATACTGCATTACAATATTAAACACAATAACAACATACTTCTACAAATCTATACCTGTAAAACTCAATATTTGTCTGTCTGTTCTCTATACAAATGTACACCGTTTGTCCGATTCGACTCAAATTATGCATATATGTGCTTTAGGACCCGGCCGGTAGCGTAGGGGACATTTCCCCCTTCTCCTTTTACCTCTTCTCCACCCCCTGATATATTGTCAATGAAAATCTGTACCATTTGACCGATCGGATTCAAAATTTGCAAACTTATTCATTAGTGTGATGTATATGGGATTGCGCGTGCGCCGTGCGACTCGATGCGAGCGAGGTATGTAGGTACCTGCTTGTGGCGAGCTGCGCGTCGCTCTGCTATCAGCCGCGCATCGCTCTGCTACCAGCCGCGGTCCCGGATACACGCGCCGTTGCAATAAAAAACGAGTCAGGAGTTGCGTGTATCATTCTACAAATCCGCCGTCACCCAGAGTTATTACAATTAGGACTAGATGGGTAATATAGGCGACATTTCCCCTTCCCCCTCTAATCCATTCCCTCCTCTGATCTATTTTCTGTACAAATCTACACCGCTTGACTGATTGGACCCAAATTTTGCATACATATTCCTGATAGAAAAAATAGGCCACATTTCTTCCCTAGACATCCTATCCAACCTAAAATATTGTTTTAATTAGAGGCTTTGCAAAACAATGAAACCTTTGTTTCCCCCAACAAATTCTTTTCAACTTAATCTGTAATCCGTGCAACGGGTACAACCAGCTTGTTCTAAATAAAAATTATACAAGTAATTTTGTCTGTTTCTAATCTAAGCCCACAACTTTTTACACCTTCTTGAAATCCTCACTGTCCGCATAGTTATCGGTATTGTCGATAATTTTTTATAAATATCGATATTGTATTGGCAGAAGTGCGTATCGATGCATACCTAATTCTAACCGAGTAGTATTTTATGAGTGACTTGTGAAAATTTTCTTAGAGTTTCATATTAAAGTTACATTATAATCCAGAAAAAACGATTGTATTAAAATTACTACTATTGTTTAATTTTCTAGAAGTAAAATATTAGTAAAAAGTGGTAAGAGCAGTTGAATAAGGATTTTTAGGCTAATTAAACATTTTTAGAAATTTATTGCTTAATTTGTAAATTTCAGAATATGGTTGATATGGCAATCAAACTATCACCATTCCAGCCAGCTTACTTTTGTTCTTCTTGTCTCGTGAAGCGACCAATCCGCTCCAAGCATTGTTCAGTTTGTAATAGATGTGTTGCTAAATTTGACCACCACTGTCCTTGGGTTGGAAATTGCATTGGTAATTTTAAACATACATATTTATTTTGTTGATATTTTTTTCAAATTCTTTGTGAATATAAAACAATAATAATTTGAAAAGTTTTGTACCATAGAATCATATCATTCTTTCAAAATGTAGTTTTGAACCTTTATTTCTGATTGTTTAATCCATTTTGCTTGTCTACTAATTTATCCTAAAAAAATGTCATGTGTGTGATTGTATATATATTGATTATATATATATTGTATATATTGATGTACTATTTAAAAAAATTATATTTATTAATTAATGTTATTTCTTATAATTAATAATTACATTGTGATAACTCTTGGCTATAAGCATTGTTAACATTTGTGTTCCTGAAAGTTTGATGAGTCAGTTTCCCCCAAAATCTTGACTGCTCTTTACCAGCTGTTTGATTACACGTACAAATGTAATTTAGTGACAGTTTCTAATGTTTAAAATTGAATTGATGAAATCTGTGAATTTCAAATCTAATCAATGAAAGCAAAGTTTTCTTTGCCACATCACTTTAGATGTCAGTCTTCCCAAGTAACAGAAAAGGTTAAGTCCAATTTTAGTTATAAAATTAAGTTCTTGATAAATTTTCAGGTGCAAAAAATCATAAGCATTTCATAGGATTTCTGATCTGCTTGATTATGATGTGCTGTTGGATGATATACGGAGCGGCCAGATTTTGGAGTGAACGCTGTCCGATTAGTACTGAGGAAGATGGCATGTGGAACACAATTATGGAGATTGGTCAATGTAATGCCTGGGTAGCTTGGGTTACAATTAATGCTGTTCTTCACGTTCTTTGGGTTACACTACTTACGGTGTGCCAGGGATACCAGGTAATAAGAACAGTTGAAAAACTCCATGAACTATTTTTTTGGCAAATCAAAGAAAACAGCATCACATTTTGTTTATAACTTGAATAAGCTGATTTTTAACAAGCAATTATTTCAGATTGATACTTCATATGTGGAGTATAAAAGCAAAGGCAGCAATATCCTTTTATTTAGTTTATTTTATTCGGAATTAACTTGTAGATTTATTGAAGCCTTCCAATGGTACACTTGATAATTTTTCTATTTTTTAAATATTATACAGCATTGAATAGTGTTATTTCGTCGGCTCCTACGTATAATATCGTAACCCACAAATCGACGATTTTAAGTTTTTTGTGTATTTCATATGTATTTAATTATATCTTTAATTCCAAGAAAGAAAGAAAAATTTTTTTTTCTTTCTTGGAATTAAAGATATAATTAAATACATATGAAATATACAACTAACTCAAAATCGTCGATTTGTGGGTTACGATATTATACGTAGGAGCCGTCGATTTATTTGACCGATGGCTATAACTGTGTTTTTTTAAATAAAGACAAATTTTGACAGATATAGTTTTCATGTCCATGAATGTGTTTATGGATATTCCTTCTCCCAATTGGTTCACGGAGGGACGCATTTGTTTACTTACGTTGTATGTTACAAATTTGTTTATTGGAGTAATGGTTTTATTTTGCAGGCATTATGTTTGGGAATGACCACAAATGAGTGTATGAACAGGGGACGCTATAAGCACTTCCAAGCTTCAGGAGGTCGTTCGCCTTTTTCCCGGGGCTTCCTGAACAATCTAGCCGACTTTCTCGGCATCTCCATTTGCGGTCTGGCGCATCCCAAGCGCACAGACTGGATGAAGGTCTATCACTCGGAGCAGGGTGACGGAAATGACCGATGGAAATACGTCTGAGATTCAAACACCCGCACCGCTGGAGAAATGGTTTGATTTATTTTCCAAAAAAGGTGTTATGAAAGTGTTTACTTAACAGTTCAATGCAAATTTGATTTTTTACGTAATTCCAATTTGGAATGGCAAAAAAGTATTAAAATACTTTTTATGCACTAGCACGTGTTTGATAATATCAAGTATCATATTAAATAGAAAATGTAATATGTAATAAAAAAAAAGATTTTCTAAAATATTTTAATTTGATTTATGTTTGCCTTATTAAATTAATATCATAATATTATATTGTAACAAGAATTCAAGAAATGTTAATATATAGAGCGATCAGCTACATTTATATTGTATATGTATGTATATGAATATTAAGGATATTCAGTACCTTCTTGTACATTAATAATTTATCGATCCTTAAGAAAAAATATTTATGTGATATATTTACAGTGAAACCTCCTCTTGGTATGTATTATTTGTTTATATACAATACCTACAAACAATGCTTATTAATGATGTCAAATTCACAGGTATATATATAAAAGTCTTGGGAAGGATTGTTGTACTTTTCAACGTTTCAAGCAGATGGGTTCATCATTTTCTTTTCTTCTCCCTGGCTTCATCCCAACTCACTGTCGTCGTGGACTGTAGAGATCAGCTATCCTCTTCAGGCTATACGTTATTCTGTCTTGAAAAAGGTTACCCAATCCGTGCCTCTGCATCTGACCCTTTGCACCACCCATGAATTTTTTGGTCTTCTTGTGGATGTAATTCGGGTAAGATCCATCCATCCAAGAAGAGATCTTCTGGTTAACAATGTGATCAGGTGCTCTGTGTCCAACGTGGCCATACCGTCTCAATTCGTTCTATTCAGTTCTAATGGGTGTGTTAATGATATGTATTTGTGGGCAAATTTGGGTTTTTCTAATACATTTAGCCAGGTGTTGGGTAATTTAATGGTGTCGTCTCTGTTGTTTAGGCTGCTAGGTCTATTGTATATTTCAATTGCTTCTCTACAGATCCTAGACCTTTTATTATTTAGAATATTTCCCCAAACCTTCCACCTACAGGCAGAATTAGTAGAAGTCGCACAATAGGGCGATTTGATTATATGAATTGAAATTTACTTTGTCCTGAACTGTCAGCCTTAAATGACGTGTTTTAACAATCGTTTAAGAGCGACACTTCAATGATATGTCTCCCCCTCCCTCTGAAGATGAGTAGTATGCAATCTACTCGAAACGTCGTGAGTACAACGATCCTTTTCAGGACCAACTGTAACAAACCATGTTAAAATGAAACTGCTTAAAAAAAGATGCTTAAATTGAGAGATAGGTGTTCATAATAATTTTTATCATTTTGTTTTCATTGCCTGTTCAGGGGTTTAAAGGAGATTTCAATTGTAGGTATATACTATAAACATAGATAGTACCATGGTGTGCATTATATATTATAAAATCATTATGCATTGAACCATAAAGAAATTTTTCCTTACAATTCATCAAGAGCGGAGCGGGTTAAGAGTATTTTATATTTTTCTTGATTTTTAAGTCATTAATAATTATACTAATAGAGTATCATTTTAACCCTTTTGATAACATAAAAACTATATAAATGTCACTTCTAGTGTTTTATTTTTTTAATATAATGCACATTGATTTGTTTCAAATATTATTTTTATATTTTACATAACTTGTTGGCTATACTATTTATGAATTTATCAAATGGGTTAAGCTAGTATAGAATACACAATTTTCGATTACGTTTTGATATCAGTAGTAAAAATATTCATCGGTACAAATACATCCCTTGTCTTTATCTAATTGGTTAAAAATTGTATTATTTCATTATTACGCATAAGATTTAATACATATATTCAAATGTTACAGTCAAAAAGTTATAATATATAGAGTAAATATTTTCTGATATTTCTTTCCAGTTTGGATGAAATATTCTGTTAGAACAAGCAATCAAAGATTTTTGATATGTAGTACATATATCATTTGATTCTAAGCGCTACAGAATCGATGCTGGCTAGATATTGGGGTTGTACTTTCTAGACATGATTTCACTTTTTCACTACCAAGAGAGAATTTTGTTTTATTCTTCTTTTCTAGAGTATCTCGGCCATTGCTAAGAGTTTGGTAAATAGTGTTAATATATATGTAAGTAATTTAATGTATTTTCAATTATTTTTTATGTAAGTGTTGTTAATTTGATACACAATTTAGTAAACGATAAATCTCTTGGTAAAATACATATGTTGTGATAAGAATAGACAATAGTGAAAAACTTAAAAATCTACTTGCTAGGCCCCTGATTTACCTTGTATTTCATTAAAACTTAATGAATTAAAAATGACACCTCAGGATTGCCAATTAACCCTTTCCATTCAAAAGTTTTTTGGTATATTATTTCTTGTTTCTTGATAATATTCCTTAACTTATTACTATAAGACTATGTTGTTGCCGCCATAGCAGCGGCACTCGAGTAATATGGCAAATCATGCACGCTGCCTCTTTGGCGGCACTCGAATGCTAAGGGTTTAGTTCATAGAAAGAAATTATTACAGAATCTGCTTATTCATTATCTGATACATAATCCTTTTCAAAATATGTAGTTCGCTTCTTAAGTATTCCACATGATCCAACATTTTTTCCATTGCAGGAAGCAGTATTCATAGTTCTTCTACATGAGACTGTTCAGAGATTAATCGTAATTCGTTCCACCTGTGCTTGTGACATGATTCTTCATGTTTTTCTTGATTTTGAGATCAGGAAAAAGTCCCAATGCTGTGATTCGATTTTTGGAAAAACTTCTTCACCACAATGGTTGTGTGTCCTAATGCAACATCTAGCTTTCATTAGAAAACAATTCAGGCCGGACACACTTTACTTGTGGTTGTAATGTTTTTTTAGGAACAAATTCTGAATGTGTTCTGCGGCCAGCTCGTTGCTAATATTACGGTATAATGTGCTCGTAAGCACGAAAAATGAACTTAGTTGTCAGTCCTCGTAAATTAAATTTTTAAAAATTTATTTTGCTTTCACATTCGTTCAATTAATAATGATAATGATATTTATTTTTACCGTTTTGAGTATTATACATCTTCATTTATTACTTTGTTTTCAACAAATTTTTAACTATAGTCTCTTAAATAAGTACCTATTCATGATATTTTTTTTCTGAAAATAATTTACATATATGTAATATGTATTAATTATTATATCTGGAGGTAGCTTTGTTAAAAGATAATATTTTAGTCATTTAGTTTTAAGTTTGCTTTTGGGTTAGTTGTGGATGATTGTATAAATTACTTATGTTTATGTAAATATATTTATGCATACAGTGTAACACATATGGGTGTCGTAAATTTTTGATATATTTAAATTAAGTATATGATTAACTTATAAATATTTCTTTTATGATTATACATAGAACAAATGTTTACAAGTAAATCAAGTATATGATTGTTCACTTAAATCACATTCTTTAGAAATTACTTTTTCAAAGATGACTTACATACCTACATGCTTAAGGCTGAAACACCGATGATTAAGAAAACAATATTTTGATTGCAAATTAAGTTCAATATCATGTGATAATATGCGGATATTTCAATGATTATAATATTTTGCGTGAAGTTTGCTTAATGTTTTAAGAAAAAAATGCCAAGGCTATATTTTTATTTAACAAAAATCACAACAATGCTTTTGAATATCATATAAATTTTGTGTATCCCCATCATGTTCACAACTTTTCTTAACCTAAGATACTTATTTCAAAAAAAGAAGGACCATTGGTCTGGGATAGCAAAAATACAAATACAGTAGGACCTCATTAATTTAAAATTCAAGGGAGTCAGAAAAAATATTTTGAATTATGCGAAACCTTGTTAATTTCTCACGTTTATTAATTTAATTAATAAAACTGAGAAACAATTTTAAACCCGTCCAAGTACAAGCAATTGGCCCTAACTAAAACGAACCGCACATATCAAAGCAGCCAACTGAAAAAAGCATTGACAGTATTTTCCATTTTTAGAGTTTGCAATATAAATATATAGATAAAGGAATTTCCATAAGGAAATACATAGGGGACACTCCACACAGGTGCGCGTGATCAAAAAACCGCACGCTCATTATTTACTTTTTATAATAATAATAATATTTATTCCAGCGTAACCAGATTGTAAGTGCAAGACCTGGTCTGCCATATAACTTGTCAAACAAAATTTGAATTATGTGACTTTAAATGTATTGATTTGTGACGCAAGGGTTTAAAATTATTTAAAATTAAAAATTACAGGTCATTTTTAATTAACGGGGTTTAATCAACTATGAAATTAACATTTTGGGTTCCATGAATTTATTTGGTATTTATTTTTTTATTTCAATTTTATTTTTATTTTCATTTATATTATATAATTGAAAAGGGTAAAAATTTAGAATTATGACGATTTTTGGAATTATCAGGTTTCGAATTAATGGGGTTTTACTGTAATCCCGTATGTACACATTATGCTTACCATAAAGATAAACATAATTCAATACAGATTAAATCATTTCTGATACAATTTAAAAAATATATTTTGCCTGGATTCACTCTCTAATATGGTATAGATTGGCACAAGCATTATTTTTCTATTAACATTGAATATGTTATCTGTATGGTGGATTATTACATGGATGGAAAATGATACCTATAAGAATTTGATAGACAACATAAATACTTCTTAATTGGCATAAATTTATACAAATAAAAAAGTGACCAGGAAAGAATGTTATACAGGGTGTAACAGAGTTAGTCTACAATACTTTATCCACAGATTCCTGCCTAAATTATGAGTCGAAAATATTCTAGCACTAATGTCCTAATGTCAATAGTTACTGAGATATATGTTCTATATTTTTTTACTTTTGTCCAGCAGGTTTATTATACATTTCATGGGGTAGGTTAATGACCTAGTGGCCCACTAACATAAATAAGTATAAATATTTTAAACAACCAAGTAAAAGGAAGTAAGAAAAATTTAGTATGTAAAAACAATTATGATTCTAATTTTTAAGTTTTAATTGCTTTTATTTCATTGCGGTAGTATGCCGGAGCGTAGATCTATGCGACTATTTTTGTATCCTCTGTATGCCGGAGCTGAGATATGCGCTCTCTAGACATGTATGCGAATTTGACCTATTTTACCTCTATTTATGGGTTTTTAAAGCTTATTATTGGTTATATCTCAAGTTTTTGAATTAATGAACGAATTCTATTCGTCAAGTAACCTCGTCTTCGAACCGCGCAATAATTGTGTTATTTATCTGTTAAAAAAGTTTTTTTTTTAAATAAAAAAGTGTTAAAATGAATTTTTTTATATTCTTTGATATACATATTTAAAATGAAAATATTGAAATACAATATCTTTAGTGTTATTGCTTCCATGGTTTTATTCAATTAACATGTGCGAACATTTCTGACAGTAAATTTCGTTACTTATTTTCATAATTAATGAATAAGTAATTATTGAAGTCTGTATATTGAGAAACCAGAAACTGCAATTTCTTAACGATTTTTGTTGATTTTTACATGAATGTACTCATAAAAAAAAAAACTGTCTAAAAAACGGGAATCGTGCGCGAAATTGCGTGGCAGACAGGGTACATTCCGTGTTACGTACGGGCGGCATACAACTGGTTAAGGATTATTTTTGTATATCACTTGCGTGTGCTTTGTGTGAATTTTTTTTTTTCAAATTTCTGATTTTTTCCAAGAATTAATTTTGAACCAATATAATGCATAACGTGAATAGTGTTATGTTTTATGGTTCAGTTACGGTAATAAATGATGAATTAATAGAATTTGGCAAGAATGAATAGAATTTCATAATATTAATAATGAAATCAATAACAAATGTTATCTCGGATGAAGTTCTCCTTTTTTAACTCTTCACTCTATAAATATCTTTCACTTTCTCGAAACCTCGAGCAGATATGAAAGTATGCATTTACATGAAAATGAAAACGAGTTGGCATAATAGTTTATTGTATTTGAAATTTGATATTAAAATTTAATCTTGATTTTTAAAAAGAACGTCCACGAAATACTTGCCACCCGCTTAGGTAGACCAGATATTTGAGGATGGAATAGTTGGTTTTAATAATCAAAGATTTACGAGAAAATTTAAGAATGAGGCAAGAATTGTATATTAGAACCGAAGAGTTTGGTGTGAAGTAAGTTAGTAAGTAATTCTTTAAATCATTGTAATTAAAATATATTATAAAAAATCTTGAAATTTTTTTTTCGGAATTGTTGATATACCCTTATTCATTCACAGTCATTCATAAAACAAAAATGGAATGAAATATGGAAAGGGAGACACTTTTTATACTATAATGATTTCAATCAATGCTATAATTGTTGTTCTTTTCTACAAAGTTATTCAACAAGTACTCGCACGGTATTATTTTTAGGATTTCGGTGTAAAGCTAGTATAATTCCATGCCACAGGGTAAACGAAAAATTTTCTACACAGTTTTTATCATTTTATTTGACTAGTATTAAAGCAAATAAAGTTATAAAATTATATATATGTTACTTCTATGATTGTCCAACTTTTTGTAGTCAGAAATATTGAAAAAAATGCAAACTTTCAAGTCACATATTTCAGTCCTAACTATTGACATTAGGACATGGTTGCTTAAACAATTTCGACTCATAATTTAGGCAGGAATCTGTAAGTAAAGTATTGTGGTCCAGCTCTGTTACACCCTGTATCTCTGTCACTGATATATCATCTGATGTGCTCACAACTGAGCATAGTGGTCCTTTATTCTGTTTCTTGCCATTACTCTTCACAATCCTGGACCGTGTTAAGGGGTTATATACAGTCAGGAGGCCCAAAAAAAGCGATTTTTCAAGAATTTTTTCTGAGAAGACTTTTAAATTTATTAATCCGAAAATTTGTACACATATGGTTAATTTTGGTACATTATGGTTAATTATGGTTAATTTTAACTGTATTTTAACATTTTTGTATTTGTAAAATAATAATTTTGAAAGCTGCTATAGCTGATCTCCAGGAGCTCCTCTCAAAAAAGGGACAACAATATCTCTGGACTGGATCATCTAAAATGAAAAAACCAAAGGGATTTCGTCAAAGTAATGTATTATCTTGTAATTAATCGAAGGAATAAGCAAAATAATTTTTTTTGACAATGGCTACTTCTCAAAAAAAAAAAAAGATTTTTGACCAAAATTTTGGCCTTAAATTGTTTATAAAAAAAAAAATATATTTATCGGCGAGAAAAAACCTTCGATTAATTACTAAAAAATATACTTAAGAAGCTTGTGTTAAAATTTGAGACTGATCGGTTGAGCCATATCCGAGAAAACTTTGTCACCGATCTTAAAAATACAGTTTTGAGAAAAACGGCTTTAAAGTTTCAAAAGCGCTTTACATAGAGTAAAAAACATTTTTTTTCAACTTACATCGAGTTGTTTATTCCAGGGCCATACTTTCACTTTAGTCATCCGAATACATTAGAAGGGAACAATTATAACGGACAGGTAAATAAAAGGTACAGCGTTTACAATAGGTAGGTAAAAATAAAATGGACTTCTCTCTACGTGAGCGCTGGCGCGCTGGCCTCGCGGATGCTCCGATACGTGATTACAAATATGCGCATAACTTTGAAAATAATCACCGGATTGACTTGAAATTTTCTGTGTGTTTACTTAAACATGTGTACATTACAAAATTGAAATAAAAAAAATAGATTTTTTGAAAATTCTAACTGTATATAACCCCCTAAGGGCCGGTTGTTTCAAGTTGGATTAAAGTAAGCGTTCTTTTAAAGCATAGATTTTTACGTTCGCCACCAATCAGACGATCTGTTTTCGTAAAAATCTATGCTTTAATCGACCACTTACTTTGATCGAACTTGAAACAACCGGGCCTAAGCAAGGCTCCGGTCACGTTTTGGATCAAGGTTTTCTATCTTTAGATCAATCTCATCTAGATCCAGAATGTTTACATAGACTCTTATTATATATTGGATATTTGTATTCCCATTAGTAAAATCCAGTATTTTAACCAGTTACATAATAATCGTTAGTTGAGATTTGTATCTGATAATATCAAAGATTGGTAACTAATTTTTCGCACTTCGAATGGCAAATCAAAAGGTATCGATCGGTACTAGACAAAAATCACTTTTAATTTAATTTAAAAAAATTACAATACAACAGGCCATGAGGCTCAAATTAAAATAGCGAAACACTTAACAAAAACACTAAGGCTTGAGAAAATCACATGGATGTAATGAAACACGGTTACTAGTTTTTGAACAGACTGACATTTATTTTCTTAAAACAAATTTAACAGCACTTAGTTTCCTATAACTTATACTAGATGGCGCTAGGTGTAGCATTTTAATTATTTTGTTATCATAAACTAATAATGTGACCCCACAGGAATTGAACCCGGAACCTCTGAGAAGCCAGTGTCATGCCTCCCGGACTGCGGGACCACCATCCTTAAATCAAGTTATATCACAGTTATCGATCATTAATACAAATCTCAAATAACCATGAATAACTGGTTAAAATAATGGTTTGAACATCACTAATAAAATCCGTGTTAACTAATGACACTCAAAGATTATTACAAAATCAAGAAATAAGCATCCACAATGATTTCAATTCATTCGAGGGTTTCACAATACTCAAATGACCCACTGAATATATAGCATGAGCATTACTGTGCAATTTTCATCTTCCATATCCAGTCTGCATTATTTTTTCTTTATCAATATATAATTTTACTGGTAAAATCATAATTTTTGGCAGCCACATAGTATTCTGAATTATTTTTATATATACAATTCTGAATTTTTTTTAACATCCTGGTTTAATCGATATCCTAATTCAACCCACATCATAAATAGTCCAAAGTTAGATGACATCATAAATAGTCCAAAGTCTACCATAAGCCAGAACGGTTTACAGGACTTAACATTGTAATATAATGTAATCTAATAAACAAAATTGCATCACGCTCCTGCAGAGAATAGTTCAGCAAATTAATTAAAGAAAAATATGAAAATTTTAAATTTACAATTTTTTACTCATTTGTACATCATATTCTTTGCAAATTGTATTTAACTTTATTGTATAGAAGTGAAAATAAATTATTAACTACATATAATTTTTGGTGAAATATTTAAATATGTATCTTCAATACAGTGAACTGGGTTGATTCAAACATTAGGGGACCAACATTTTAAATAATTTGTATAACCCAATCAACTGCAAATTTAAGAAGAAAGAATCCATGATTTTTCTTATTATAATGTGGCATTTTATTATTTATCATTATTATATGTGTGTGTATTATCTTGCATGTGTGATTGAAAATTAAAAAAAAAACAGTTTTAAATAAATATGCACTAATGGAAACTATAAACATATTGAGCAGAAGCAAATCATGATGACAAATTTTAAAACTGATATATATTTTTATCATCATCCGAATCCCCAAAATAATAATAATTTTAAATGTCCACCTGTAACTTCCTATCCGCAGCTGATCTCATTCCGTTCTCAAAATTAATATGATAGCTGATCTCATTTCAAAATTGTTATTAAATAAAATGAAACCATTAAATTTATGCTTTTTTAATAAACTTTAATTTAGACTTTTTTTAAGTATTCTGTTTTTTTATTTCAGTTTAATTAAAATTAAAACTAATAAGTTATTATATCGCGTTTGTCATTATCATTAATCAAAATATATAATTCTCTATGTAACAATGTTCATAACTAACACTACCAGATTGCTCAAATAATAATGAAAAAGCAAAAAAAAGCATAATTCTCTATTTAATAATGTTCATCACTAACATTATCAAGGGGCTACACTAGATAGCGCTGTTCTCACAGCCTTAACTGACAAGCCGAAATACTTATAATAAATATACATTATTTTTGAATGGTTATAGCTAGTTTTTTTATAAAATGTGTATGAAATATTTCTAATATGTAATGTGAATATACACATAATAATGTAAATATTTTTTGATTCATAAAAAAATTTCAGAAAAAATGATGTTTTGAGCTTGGAGCTACTGTTTTTAAAACTTCATCCATATTTGAGGATTTCCGCTATTATTGTAGTCTGGTTTGTTATTTGGTCTTAAATTTAAAATGAAATGGAAATTATGCCGTCAATTTAATTACATAAACTGGTTTGGATCAACCTGGTTTTAATGTGTTGTTGATTATACACCACTTATATGTAATACATATGTATTACTTACTGCAGAATGAGAATGGATAAGATTGAATATTTTACCTCATTGTAAATCTTTTGTAATAAAATTTTAATATTCTTAGTAACATTCCAACAACTTTTTAAAAAAAATTATTTGGTTAGAAATATTTTTTCTATTATTCAATATAATATATTCACTGCGATGGTAAAATATGGCATTTTGTGTAATTATTCTTTGTCTAGTTAGTTTTGTATAATTTCTACTAAATTTACAATTCATGTTAAATATAAACATACACAAGACGCTTTGAAATAAAATGTTAAATTTGGTATGACGCCTAGCTTTATGTAATTAGAATTAATTATATGCTCAAATGTTTATAAATGTATGTTTTTATACTAAATAATTAATATTATGACTGCTAGGTATTATTTATTTCGTATGTATATCTTTTTTAGTGTGTTACCATGTCAAAACCAACAAGACCATTGATTTTTTTATATATGTAGTAGCAAAAACGTATACTTAAGTTTTCAAATAAGAAAATTGTATTATAAATATTAAGTCATCGCTAAACATCATTCTGAATATTTTATAATCTGAATCACAATTCCAGCAAAAACATTTCGTCTCATATTTATTCATTTTATTTCATCTTTATAATAATAATTATGTATTGTAGAGACTAATTCTACATTCTAATTATGTACGTACTTAGAGACCGCGCCTAGTTTCTGCATTATAGACTTTATAAAACAGATATCAAATATAATTGAAATCATTTAACAAAGAATGGTGAAAATCAAAATATATATTCATTTAAAGAAATACTACGTATGGTATTTTTCATAAAATTTTATTGGTGCATAATGTAATTACAGTACATCTCTCATGGTGAATTATAATAAAACAATTGAGCTGCTTTCATGAAAGAACACTGAAAATACGGTGAAAGGAAAATGATCTGAACACAAGGTTTTTGTGTAAAGATATTCTTTACTGTTTATTCGATAGATTCGTCGTAACACTTGTGCTACGAAAATAGGACTAACTTGCTAGTGTCCTAGATTGGGGCTCGAATTCCCAACCACAGTTAAGAGTCATGACCACAATAACACTAACAAAGTATCCTTTTATATTTACAGTAGATTCCCGATTAACCATAATGGATGGTGAAATGCATATGGCAAAAATGCCACCAAGATGTTCCAGGATTTTCAAATACTTTTTTGTATTATTACTCTAAGGGAGATTTTGTGGAAGGGATTAGTCTGCCAGCGCACAAGTAGCCGCGAACATCATGAAGTGGCATTATGGCACATTACACTAGGATAGTTAACAAAAAAAATTGAATTACTCAGAAAAGTAAAAAAGTTAAGAGAAATGTTTTTGCACTTCTTGATGAAATATTCCTTGAATTAACCTTTTCAGCGAGAATTCACATTGTCTTATTGTCGGGAGTCTGCTGTATATAAATTGGGTTTTAAATCAGTTGACCAGTTTGTATTTAGATTATTAACATATTTGTTTTATTATGTTTTTGCTTTGCAACAGCAGTATGCCATTGAGAATTTTTTTATAAATGACACATACATTACATCATTTACATTATTTTAGAATTCATTTATTTAGTCTGCTCATATGACTAATTGATGTACAGAGCCCTATAAGAGGTGATTCGATAATTTGTTTAGAACCTTTGAAATCCATTATTGAGGTGCCATTTTATATTTCATATTTATATATTATTTGTTTAATGATTCTCTTTGCATTTTCAATGATAGTGAAAATACTAGGTTGTTTCATACAAAATGATCAATTTGGTAGGAAATATCTTTTTTATATTTTCAAAAATTATTCATTTTTAATTAAATGCACTTTCTGCAATGACTATTACTAAATTTTGATACAAATCTAAATTTTTGGATTCTTTGAATTCATCAAATGCTTTTATAATAGTATCCTTGTTTCAGAATGTCTTATTACTATTCTAGATATGGTGTTGAAAAGGTGATAGTTTATTGCCAAAAGGTTTGGTGAATAGAGATTTCATTAGAATTGGGTTTGCGTTGGGTCTGCCGGGTTGTATGTGTGGATGTTTGGTTAATAGGAAGAAATACAAATGCAAAAATCATTCTTCATTCAGGTTTTGCGCACACTGGTTAACTAGGAACACTTGATAATTATCTATGAACATTGTTGAATTTGTTTATTTATTTCTCCACTGCAGTACATTGTTATTTTATCATTCATCAGTTATTTTACACCAAAAACGCAGGAAGTATTTTTCAGAAATAAAAATAAATTATGTATTTGAGATTTAGTATCTACAAAGTTTTTTGTTATTTTTATTATAATTGCTCCAAAAATGATGCATGGGTGGCTTCTTTAATTCTTTAAATAAAATTTCTGAAAAGCATGCACAAGTACAAATGTAAATTTTTATCATTTTCAAGTATTAAAAATATAAATGTAGATTTGAGAATAAAACTAAGCGAAACATTTGTTCTAGGAAAATAGGTCTGGCTAAACTTGGTCATTGTTGGTAAAGGTATTTTATGGTATTTCAACCGGTGGAACACAAACCGTTTTTTGAGATTTGTATCTGATTACATAGATGATTGGCAACTGATTTTTTGCAATTCTACGGGCAGCCATCATAACTAGACAACAATTATATCTTAGTTATTAATCATTGATACAATAAGATACAAATCCCAAATAACTGTACCGAAAATGACCGGTTAAAGTAACGGTTTAACCATCACTAGTAAAGGCAGATGCTCTATCTACCCCACCGCACAAACCAGACATAACACATCAATTAAAAACATAAGTCTCATTTTGTCTTCCTTTCTTATTCAGTTCCACCAATATTCAATAAAATATTTTTAAACAGCATTACATTTCTTTTTAAGAAACGTAATTAAATTTTTCTTAAAAATGTCAATAATCCCACACAATTGTTAAAAACTACATTGTATTTTCACTTTGAGAGTTTTATTTTTTTATTACTAAATTTATAATAAATTTTAAAACTCTTAATGTTTTATATAACTATTTAAGATATCCAGCACTTCAATTTGGTATTCTCTTAGGATAAATGATGTTATAATGAATGCACCCTATTTTATAAAGCCTCCCTTTTATATGTGTAGTTTCGTATTCTGCATGTTGTGAATAATATCTTGTCACATTGTCATTAATGTTAACAATTGTCATTAATGTTAAAAATTATGTTTTTATGTATAGTATTACCCCACTGTGCAAATGGGTAATTTTATTGAGTTTGAGCTTGTATTAAGCAGTTTTTGTAGCGTATGCTTGTATAAAATTAATCAGTACAGTAATTAAAGAACTATTGAAGAATATCTGTAAACCTATTTTCCAATTACATATACAGGAGACTCTCGAATATCCGGGGTCGCATTAACCGGGTTGTGGATTAACTGGGGTCATAAAAAGTCCATTTTTTTGAAAATATTTCAAAATTCTTTATAAAATGTAAAAATATCAGCTAAATAATATTACATACATAAAATATAAAACATGTGAATTTATGAACTTGCAAGAAACATACAGAATTGCAAGATTGTGAACATACCGAATTACGAAGTTTCGGGAATCCCTGTCAATAGCATATTTATTTTGATAAGTGGGAAACCGCTCCGTAAGTCTAATACGCACCTAAGTGGTGTATTTTAGATTTATTTAATTTATTATTTTCTTGCTTTATATGTTCAATATTGTATTTTCGTTTTGTATAACTGTATTGTGTTTGTAATGATGTATATTTATTTTCATCATTTTAATAATTTGTCGTGTGTAAATTATTGTTATTGTGCAATAAGTGAACACCCTGTTTTAAAGAATGTATGTGCGGCAAAAAGTTTAAGAACAATTGAAATTTTTTGGATATTTAGACACATCTGGTTAACAAGATTTTTAAAAAAGCATGGTATTAGTCAAATTTCTATTGAAAGTGAAAAATGTAGAACGAATGCTCCGGTAGCTGCGGGGTTTAAAATTCACTTCCAAGATTTTAATTATAGTTTGTAATTATTTTCCTGTTTTATATGTTCAATATTGTATTTTCATGTGTACGATTACATGTATTTTTTCAAATTTGGAGTCATATGTTTGTATTTATTTTTCGTTTCTCTTTTGTGGAGATTATCCAGTTTTTTCTGGGTCTTTTTTTCTATTGTCCCGGATAATTGAGAGTCTACTGTATTAAAAAATTTAGCTTATAACATTCTGCCATGCATGTACATGCAATATTTCGTTCTTTTTAATTTAAGATTAGCAAAAAGGGTGTTAATATACATATTAGGTGTTCTGGAAAGTTGTGTAGTATTTAAAGTAAAACATATTTTTATTGAACACAATACATTTAATTACTGTTTCCAATGTTAGTAACAATCCTTTCTATCTTGCTGGTAGCCTGACAATGCTTGTGCTGCACATTGCATTACACATTGTTACTAAATTTTTGTTACACATTGTTATTAAATGTTTTCCATTTACGAAGTTCTCACAATAACCTCCCGTCAAAATCCCTCTGGACATTAACCCCCCTTACAAATAACCCCCCTGCAAATAACCCCCCTGCAAATAACCCCTGACAATTAACCCCCGCCACGTATAAAAGTATTTTAGTTAAATTGTTAGTATTTATAATAAAGGGTCAATATTTTAATAAAATAGTGTTTAATACAAATGGACAGTATTAATACTAATTAATTTCACCCAGCAAAATACAGAATTTTTAAAATATCAATAAAACTAACACATTTCAGAAAAAGAGAGAGAATAATTAATTATATATAGATATGTATTGTAATTTACGCAAAAAATAAAGATTGTGTGCTATTCCGCATAGGTAATCTAAAATGTTACTATCACGATAGTTGGGTTTAAATCGGAATATTTATTTCTTGGGAGTTTCTGGTGGACGACCGGCTAACATTTGAGTGTAGCGAACTTGTTGTAATGCTTGTTCTCTTTGAAGAAATCTAATAAAAATTCCAAATTGTGAGGTGATAACTTCCGACATTGGACTGGAAACTTCTGTGCCATCCTTCTACAGCATTAGTTATTCTTGCTAATTCATCTTCACACCATTGATTCATATTCCACATATTGATGGCATAAGTTGGATGCCATCGTCCACGACATTGTGGTCTTTCAGTGTAATAATCTTCGAAATAATCTGCGACTGGTAAGCTTTCTCGAGGTAGAAAATCACATAATACCCCAAAAGTACCAACAGCTTCATCTGTCAGAACAAATGCAAGAGCCGGTATCATTCGTAGTTTCAGTGCAAAGTCTTCTTGGCATCGCTGTTGCATCCCATTATGTTGAATTTTCCGGTAGATGTTTTTGACTTAGATAAAAGAAGCATCCTTTAGTTTCACAGTTTGGGAAACTTCTTTCTAAACTGTATATAACTGTCAATTATGTTTTATTAAGTATAATAATGCATCACGAAACTTGTTAAGTAATATCTGTATTATTTTTATATGTGGCGGGGTTAATTGTTGGGGGTTATTTGCACGGGCGGTTGATTGTTAGGGCGGTTAATTGTCAGGGGGTATTTGCACGGGGTGTTGATTGTCAGGGGATTATTTGCACGAGGGGTTTTGACAGAGGGTTATTGTTCGGGGGTAATGTCCGGGGGTAATGTCCGGGGGGTATTTGTCCTGATACCATTCATAAATTCAATTTTCTAGTTTGGTACAGCACTTTACAGCATTTATGCTTACATCTGATCATAGAAACTCTGTAAATAGGTCTCTTTACTATCCCATCAAATACAAAGGATTAACTTCTTTTGGTTTAATGGAGGAGTAGATTCTCCAAGTTTACAATATGCCAGCAATATCATATCCATTTCTCATCATCAGTTACTAATCTATCCAGGATAG
Organism: Agrypnia vestita; assembly: GCA_016648135.1. Lineage (NCBI taxonomy): Eukaryota > Metazoa > Arthropoda > Insecta > Trichoptera > Phryganeidae > Agrypnia > Agrypnia vestita. The sequence goes on along the minus strand of JADDOH010023763.1, from coordinate 62,118 downwards.
GTTCATAGCAATGATGAACAATAAGAGAACATTCAATAAGAATTCAAACTTGGTTGACTACCTTTCATTCTCTTAATTCATGCGGTATATCCAAGTTGGTGCAAGTGGTCCGACACACTGAAGGTGTGTCAAATCTCTACAATTTATATTAGTATATTCTCTATAAAATGACATTGTCAACTGAAGGTCTTCCAGATTGGAGCTCGTCTTTGAGACTCATATTACCACCTCTTAATTTAGTAAACTATCTTGGGCGTGTGCACAATTGCGGCAGGCACTCCAAAAACAGCATCTAAGTTTTTACATGTGTTGTTATTCTTTTAATACTCGTAAATAATATAATATTGCAAATGCGCTTTATCAACCAACATTTTCACGGCATGATTGTCATCAGTAATCTAAATAATGATGGTGCAGCCAAATGTATTTTGATGTACACTCTGGATTACTAAATATATGTAGTGGTTTGAAATGTTTGTTCTTCTTGAAAGATAAAAACTTTCTGAAGCACCTAATGTTTATAAATTGCATTTTATAAGTCTTGCTGTGTAATTAATCAAACTTATAAAACCCTGCGATTCTCAAATGTCAGTAATTGTGAATTATTCTAATTTGATTGATTCACAGACAATGCCTAAATGTATGGAATCAAAAGCATATAATACGACAAAAGTCCTCCAGCTCTTTGTATTCCCATTTTGTGCTCTGAGAAATATATTAATATATATTATAATTGCATCTTCTAATTCAACTATTTTACAAGTATTTTTAAGACATTACATAATCCATAAATCGGACTAAATTTTTAATTTGATTTCAAAATCAAATAAAATCTATAAATTTCGCAGGGCCCTACAAACTCATGAGACTTCATTAACGAATTTTTAACCCTAAAAGATCATTTTGTGTATTTAAGAATTATTTATTTACTAAAATATTTGTGCATACATATTGTATATTTGATAATTATTGGTAAAATGTTTCCTATAAGCACTTTTAGCTATTTTTATTTTTTTAATAATATATGTAACACTCTTCGCACTAACTTTTTGGCTAGTTAACAATATTTTAAGGAGTTTCTAAATGTATATACTTAGTTAAAATATTTATTAAATAACAATAAAATATTTTTGTTTTTATTTTAACTTTTATATTGTTTTACTTTTGTTCTGTACAATTAGGAGTTAATAATTAATAATAATTCTGGACTATAAACTACCATTAAAAATAATTATTATTTCACTGTAAAGTGTGAGTGAAGGCAACAGGAACAGGGCAGAGAGAAAACGGCACTTTTTTCACTGAAAACATTGTTTTGCTAGTTAACTAGCGGTCCGTACCCGGCTTTACCCGAATTACAGATTTAGTTTAAAAAAAGGTTGTGGGGGAAAGATGCCATTATTTTGTAAAGCCTCTAAATAATAATAATGTTTCCGTTTAATCCAGGAAAGAGGTGGATGGGATATCCGAAAGAGTTGTGTGAGTGACAATATTTTCTTCAGGGTTATAAAATGCAACCAAGAAATGCTTGGTTCAGTTTTGTACGACTGTTCATGTGTACAGTTGTATTTTATTTTTAGTACACAACCACATGATAGATAATCAATATATATATATATATATAAAAATAAACCCGTGTTTCCCTATCCGCCAAGTTTTCTTCACAACCAGATACTACCACCCCCTGGTGGTTTTAGTGGTGGATAGCCCTTAGTGTCCCATTTAAAATGTGCGAGTTTGGTGGGGGTGGCTGAGAGTGGGTGGGAGTGGGTGACGAAAATGTGCATTCTAGCACATTGTTTTGTTATGGGAAGGCCGCAAATACTTCATATTGTTCCAGAATGGGCCCGCCGACTGTCGGTAAGTCTAGAAGGTTCCGGAAAAATCCGCTCTAGAAAGTTCTGGAAGGAGAACATTCTAGAAAATTCCCAAAAGTTCTATAAGTTTCCAAACTATGTGGCGAAGTGTGCTGGTGAGTCAAGAATGTTTCAGAATGTCCAGTAAAGCTCTAGAAAGTTTTGGAAGTGTTCTAGAAGATTCCCAAAAATTCTACAAGGCTCCAAACTAAGAGGTGAGTCGAGAAGGTTCCACAACGTTTGATAAAGGTCTATAAAATTCTGGTGGCGGAGTATGTCTGTGATTCTATAAGGTTCCAGACTGTTCGATAAAGTTCAATAATTTTCTGGATGGAGAACGATCTAGAAGATTCACGAAAGTTCTATAACGTTCCAAACAGTATGGCGGAGTGTGTCTGTGAGTCTAGAAGGTTCCAGAATGTTCGATAAAGCTCTAGAAAGTTCTGGAAGAAGAACGTTCTAGAAGATTATTACAAGTTCTATGAGGTTTCTAAGTGAGTAGCGGAATGTGTCAGTGTGTCCAGAACGTTCAAGAAGGTTTTCGAATATTTTACAAGTTTCTGGAAGCAGAAAGTTCAAGAACATTCTATAAGGTTCCAAACTGAATAGCGGAGTGTGCCGGTGAGTCTAGATGATTCTAGAATGTTCGATAATGCTTTAGAAAATTCTGGAAGAAAAATGTTCTAGAAGATTCCCGAAAGTTCTAAAAGGTCAAAAACTGAGTGGCAAGGTGAGTCAGTGAGTCTAGAACAGAAAGTTCATGATGTTTCTCGAATTTTTCAGAAGGTTCTGGAAAAAAAACGTCCAAACTGACTGGCGGAGTGTTTCGGTGAGTCTAGAAGATTTCAGAACGTTCGATAAAGCTGTAGAAAGTTCTGGAAGGAGAATAAGGAATGCAACTACCGCAGCCTCGAGTCGCGCAGACAGGAGGGCCTAGTCATGTTGGGGGTTAACATTTTAAGAAATAAAATTGATGCTAGAGAATTATGCCCTGTTTGTCCCAAAATGCAGAACGGATACAATGAATAAGCACGCCATAACGCGTAGTGTGCAACTCCTAAATGAACTGAGCGATCATGTCGATGTATTTAATGATAGCATGAATGCATCAAGCAGCGGATCTCCTTCATTTAGGTACTCCAACAATCAAAACATTCTAGAATATTCCCAAAAAATCTATAAGGTTTTAAATTGAGTGCGGAGTGTGTCAGCGAGACTAGAAGATTCCAGAACGTTCGATAAAGCTCTAGAAAGTTCTGGAAGGAGAACGTTCTAGAAGATTATTTATTCTTCTAAAGAATGTTCTCTTACGTTCCAAACAGTGTGGTGGAGAGTGACTGTGAGTCTAGAAGGTTCCAAAACGTTTATGAAGGTTCTCGAATGCTTTAGAAGATTCTAGAAAGACAAAGTTTAAGAAGGTTCTAAAAGGTTCCAAACAGAGTGGCGGTGTGTGTCGGTGAACCTAGAAGGTTCTAAAACGTTCAATTAAGTTCTCGAATATTCTGGAAGGAGAACGCTGTAAAAGATTCCCAAAAGATCTCTAACGTTGCAAACAATGTGGCGTAGTTTGTCCGTGAGTCCAGAAGGTTCGGTAAAGCTCTAAAAATTTCTGAAAAGAGAGAGTTCTAGAAGATTTCTAAAAGTTCTATAAGGTTCCAAACTGAGTGGCGGAGTATGTCGGTAAGTCTAGAAGGTTCCAGAACATTCATTAAGGTTCTCGAATGCTTTAGGAGGTTCTGGAAGGAGAAATTTTAAAAAGATTTTATAAGGTTCCAAACCGAGTGGATGATTTCATCGGTGAGTCTAGAAGTTTCCAGAAGATTAAGAGAAGGTTCCAGAATGCTCTAGAACGTTCTGGATGGAGAAAGTTCTATAAGGTTCTAAACTGAGTTGCAGAATGTGTCAGCGAGTTTTAAAGGTTCCGGAAAGTTCTAGAGGGTTCGAGAATGCTCTAAAAAGTTCTGGAAGGAGAAAGTTCTACAAGCTATCGGAAAGATCTATAAGGTTCCAAACTGAGTGGGGGAGTGCGTCGGTGGGCCTAGAGGTTCCAGAAAGAATTATAATGCTTTAGAAGGTTCTGGAAAGGGAAAGGTCTAGAAGATTCCAGGAAGTTTTATAAGATTTCGGAATGCTCTAGAAAGTTTTGGAAATTTCTCTCTAGAGTGTTATGATTGTGCGCTAAAATATCTGTTGATATTTTGGCAAAGCGAAGACAGTCCAGCAAGGCAATCCAATCACAGGTGCCAAAACCAGCAAAAAAAAGACGTCAACACAATTCTATGCTTACTGAATTATGGTCCCGAGCGAAGCCGGGCCAACCAGCTAGTATAATAATAAAGATTCAGGTACAAATAAATTTTTTAATTAAAAATTACCATTCCACAACATTTCTCAAAGGCCAAAGAACTTAATAATGATTACTAATTACAAAGAAAGAGAAAACAATAATTGTCAAAAAAGAAAATGCTTTGATGTCTGTTTCAAGAAAAACATGGAGAGAAAAATCAAGATAAAACATTTAGGGCATTAAAGCACAGTGACAGCCCTTTTAAAAGCAGACAAATTCATTGAATATTAATATCCCTCTAACTATGCCCAATCGGACTACAACAAACTTAACTTCTCGATAAACAATAATTAATTATGCAAAAAATTATTAAATTGCCTTCCTTTTAATTTATATTTTAAAACAGAAAGGGGGGTGGGGCGGATCATTTTACAATTTGGAATTAATATTATTCAATTTAATTTGGAGTGCATTACATTTATATCTGGGAGAGGTGAGTGTGTGGTGTAAAAGGGGAGAGGGGAGATGGTGCCTGTTTTCTGTAATGTCATAATGAATTACAAAATTTTGAGGTCAGATATGTCAAACGGTGTTGATTTAAAAAAATAATATATAGGAGGGGGCAAAGGGGGGTGAAGAAATAAAGATTTTATTTTCTGCATAATAATAATAAAATTATTATTTTTATAATATAAATGCAAAATTTGAGTCAGATTTATCAAATGGTGCAGACTTGTATAAAGAATGTTGTTCCGTACAGAATACACAAATTGAAAAATACATGGTTCTCCCGTACTAGGCTCACAGAGCGCATCGAGCTGTACAACGGCTAAATCGTACAAATGCCAGCTGACAGTGGTAGCTCTAAAATTCACAATAAAGTGAATTTTTTCTCGAAGTCCAGAGTCGTGCCAAGTCATCGCCAGTGTGTGGTGCCAGTTGTAGAAATCCGAAGAAAGTTTAAAATCCTGGTATGATTGGAGTGATCCTGGTGGTGCGCCATCGAACTACTCAGTCGGCCCGCTCGGAGCTCGCACCCGGCAGAAGCTGTTCTGTAAAATTATTACGCCGCCCCCCGGGGTCTTTAATATGTCAATTATACAATACTATGTCTTGCCTATAGTTTAACATAATTTACTGGACACGCAAGACAGTTATTTATGAGATATTACAGAAAATGTGCCGATCGCAGCGGCACGTATTTCAATTAAATTCATAAAAAATAATAAACCAATGTTTACACAATTCTTTATTTAACATTTACAAAGTACTCATCTAAGCGCATCTTTTGACAATAGTTTCAACCATGTCAGATGAATATTTATTAAGTTATAAGCATTTTAAGAGAGCCGCCAGAAGTAATTTCTTTATTAAACTCTCAGGCACGCTTATATCAATTTAGATACATGAAAGTATATCAAACAGATAGATATTCACTTAAGGAATACAATAAAAAAGGTTTCAGATTGATCCAACAGCTGTAGCAGTCGCAATTTAACTTTGATTAAAATGACCCTTATCGACATCGGACCGAACCGGAACCGCGGGTGACTGACGTCACACCTCGGCGCCTCCGCTCGTATCAAGCGCACGCTTGAAAGTCCCTTCTCAGGGCTATCGATCTGGTAGTTTTCAAATTATATTTTGTGCTTTTCAAACATGTAAGAGCATGATTATTCAATTTATTTTCCATTTAAAACATGTTTGAACGTCAGTTCAGAAAGGACTATTTCACAAGTATTTTATGTTCAAATTGCTCTTAGAATGGAACATATTAGTCAACTTCAGGTGTATCAATCCCGTTATTAAATCTATAGCAAAAACCCGTTATTTATTAATATCAAAACCAGTTTTAGCGGCCGGTGGCTGGCGCACGTGGCGTTATTAGCCTCGACGGGCGCCTCGTTATGTACGTGATAAATATTTTAATAAATACACTAAATCGGTATTTATACATGTCCTCTCCATCAGTAATTTTCCGTGACCTCTCAACTGGGCCTCGCGGATTCGGAACACTCGGTCTGCAGCCCGGTTATTCCTAGTCCGGCTACCCGGTCTCTGGCTGTCCTCAGACTCATGTATTAAAATATTTAAAAATATTTCTAATGACCGCAATGTCAGCTCTCGTACGGGCATTGCTTCGCAAAGCAATTCGGGAAATCATGCACTGACCTTATTGACAGCTCCCGTACGAACCATCGTTTTGAAAGGTGATTCAGTAATTTATATTTCATAACAGGATCTCGTCCGTCAAGTACTATAGCTAACTCCATGTTAGCGCCCGGGACAGGCATACCATCATCATCGCTGTGGATCAAGTCCGCTCCAACGACAGAAATATTCGAAAATATTTCGTCTTCTACTGGCTGTGGGCCAGTCAATGAGCCGCACTTGGCTACCATTGTATCAAAGTAATGTATTGACGTCTGAGCCATCGCTATGACGCGATTCATTCTTTTTATTAATAAAATAAAAATATGACAACACTTCATATAAATATTACATCATACATGTCAATATTTAAATTACACAACAATATTTCATAATATTACAATATTACTACATCCAAACAACATGTCACAATCCCTTTTACTTGAAAAATCCGTCAACATATTTGCACCGTCTTTTGGTGCCTCGGGGCGGTGCTGACGTCACTGGCCTTACGGCCCGGTTGTCCGCATTCAAGATGACGTCTCCGGTCCCGCTTTATGAGCAGCGACCGTGTCGAGCCATGGAGCTCATCTTCGCCATCTTCTGAAAATTTTTTTCGCCGCCTTTACTCCTGTCTGTTACAAATATATTAGATGGAGAGAGGAGGGGGAATATAGCGTATGTTTTCCGCCGAGTCCTAAAGAGTAAGTATGCGAAATTTGGGTAAGATCTGTAAAATCGTGTTGATTTGTATTGGAAATAGGGATTGTGGTAATGGGAGTGGGGGAGCAGGGGGTGGAATGCATGTTTTCCGCCAGGTCCTAAAGAATAAGTACATAATTTGGGTCAGATCGGACAAACAGTATAGATTTGTTTAGAGAACAGATAGACAGACATCGAGTTTTATAGGTATAGAATAGATTTTTTAAACTGTTTTTCTGCATTACAGAAATAAATACTTGCGATGGTCAAACCATTATTTTAACCGGTTACACATGGCACAGTTATTCAATATTAGTATCCAATTGTACCGATAATGGGTAAATGAGATATAGCTGGTGCCTAGGACCGATGGTTGCCCATCAAGTGAAAAACCAGTTACCAATTATCGATACAATCAGATACAAATCTCAAATATATAACATTTAGTGTGTCACTGGTTAAAATACCATCACTAATAAATACATAATTATGATTGATTGCTAAATAAGGAGAAACATTTGTAGCATTTAGCTAGCCATGACTGAGAGATTTGTTGGGAAAGGTTGGTAAGCATCAGCTATGCCTTTCTACTCTGAATGTAATGCATGGGGCAGTGATTTGATTCTGTACTGACTTTATTTTCAAGATGCGTCCCAGAGACAAATCTCATTCGTGCACAAGCACGCCACAATATAATATGATCCATATACACAGCAAAGACAGATTTTCTCCATAGAATATAAAATAAATAATACTATACGTATATTACATAAAAGATGATTATTAATTAAGATGAATATAGAAGTCTCACAGAGACGAAGCTATTGGAGACCATGGAACATGAAAAGAGGAATAGGCCGGCCTCAGAAAAGGTGGGCCCATAATATTGTACCCGTTGCGGGTGGTTGGATAAGAAAAGCCCCAAAAAGAGAAGATTGGAAAATATTAGAAGAGGCCTACATTCAGCAGTGGAAAGATGGCTGAGGAAGAAGAAGAAGAGCTATATTTCGATTGAATTAGGTACATTCTAAATTAGTTATCCTTGGTGACTGCACTCAAAACATTTTTTTTTTGATAAATTTAATGGTATGTATGTACTTACTAGGGTGCCACCACGATAACTAGGCGTGCGAGGGAGGTCGCCCCTGTCGCGAAACAGAAGTTGCCAGGTTGTAAATTTATTACACAATACATATTGTACTGAATGTCCGGTGACCAGTGTCAGAGCATTCAATATAAATTTGGTCGGATAACAGCGCGCTCCGCGGCGGCCGCTCTATATGTCAAACTGTCAGACGGTAATATCGGTCCATTATTTGCTTTTTCAGCTTCGCAAAACTTTAATACTTCATTGGCAATTGTTCTTGCACCACCCCGGACTAATTTGGTTGTTTTGGACGTAATAATTTAGTGTATATTGGTAATCAAGATGTCACAGCTCCCGAGCAAATACAAAATTGTACTGAGTTACGGGGCGAAGGGTTACCGCCGGGTGCGGGCGGGGCGGGTTTTAGTTCCAATCCTGCCGCACGCCAAGTTATGTTGGGCAGGCAATAGGTAATCTTTCTGTGTTTGAGGTAAAATTCAAACATTATCTAACAGTTTTTAGTTAAGTAACTCACCATCACGCTTTTCCCCACAGGGTAGGTAAGCCACATTCTTGTATTCTGGCACATCACTTTTGCTTTGACCACATTCAAACATCTCCTAATGCCTGCTCTCCGATTATTGAAGCTTTTAACTAGGGATGGGTAGTCGACGTATTTACCGTCGACGAAACGAGACCGTCCACGTCCGTCAATCGACGAGACGATCAACTAGTTGAATTCGTCAACTAGTTGACGCGTCAACTTCGTTACGCGGACGTTCTATCTAAACATCGGGACGATGGTCAACTCGTCAACTGACTACGGTTCGACGCTACGCTGCTCGACGGCTCAACCGTTGGCTATGTTTATTACGTTAATTTTTAAAATTTAAAGAAGTTCGAAGGAATATAGTTTCGGGGAAAGTAAAACCGCTACTTATACGTAAAAAGAAATATTTTATTATTTATTTGTTTACGCACATTATAGGCTTTTACATATTGTTTTATATACTTCTTTCTATATATAATAAAGAAAGAAGTAGGTATACACAACAATATCAGGTGTAAGCAGTAAAATATAAATATAAACTACATACATAAGCAGTGAAAGTATCGGGTATAAGCATTAAAATATGAGTATATAAATTAAAAATATAAAGTACAAAGCAGTAATGTGTGTATAAAAAAATATATTATGTACACATCATTACATGTGTACAGGGTTATTTGGAAAACATTAATAACCTCGCACGACTATGTTCCTGCCTTGATTATGAGTCGAAAGCTATCATGACCTAATATCAATAGTTATGGAGATATGCGACATCAAAGATTGAATTTTTTCAATATATCTGACTTATTTTTTGTAAAACGTTGGACTATTACTACACTAACTCAAATCGATTACGAAAAATTCATTTGTTTCAGTAGAAGTTAAATAAAATGATAAAAACCTTTACATTTATTTATTATCTATAAATTTATATATAAATACATAATTTTAAAATACTTTACATTTGAGATGTTATCTAGAAATTTATTGAAGAATACATCTTTCAAAGTCAGGCTTTCACTTTGTGGTGACATTATTAATAAATAAATATATCTGTCAACTTTAGTTTAAGGCTCAATCTGAGAAAAGGAACATTGTTCCCGAAACATATAAAAAACCAGTAAAAAGTGGTGTAAACAAAATTATAATAGATTTATTTTTTTATCTATAAAGTTGAAAATAGGGAATTTTGAATAAAAAATAATTAAACCTAAATTCAAGATTATATTACATATATAATAATTGATGTTGGATTCCTGAATAAGGACCATAGTTAGGTATAGAAAATTTTATTCCCTACAAGTTTGTTTATAATTTATATGCTAAAGTTGAAAAGTAACGAAATAACACAATAATTAAATTTTACCATCCCTTTTCAGGTAGATATAAGAAGTCGAGATCGATCGAATAAAATATTGATTTTAGAAAAATATCTAGCCGGCCTGTTAATTAATAATAGTTCAATAAAAAATAAAATAATTAAACACAATTGTTTTATTTTATACAGCGTAAAATTGGGAATTCACCGAAACGTCGCACGTGCAAATCGCAAAAAATCAAGTAAAAATTAATAGATAATAGCTTATTAAGCCTATCTCTCCCTACGCATGCATTCAAATTTCAAATCTCTGTCATAATTCGTGTACACAGATCTGTACTCTATGATCGTGTACTTTAGAGTTGAAATGAAATTACCCGTCGAGCCGTCTATGGCGTCTACAAGCAACACCATCTAGTATAGATGGTGTTGCTACAAGTCGACAGCGAGAGCATAGCGAGAGATGAGAGAGAAATAAACGGAGACGTTTTGTCTTGCTCTCGCTCGTTGCTTTGCATTACGTTGAATCTCGAATCGTCCACCGTCCGCGGCGTCCGCCGTCCACCGTCTACGAATTCAACTAGTCCATGCGATAAACGTAAACTGTCGACGCGTCGATGCAACGTCAACGGTTGATTTCAACTAGTCCGTCCATTCAACGCCCATCCCTACTTTTAACAGTTTTTTTCACTTTAACTAATTAGTGTATAGATTAACTAGTTAAAGTAAAGAACAAATTTTCATTTTTCAACTTTAATTAAATAATATTCTCTAGGGAATTTTCAAATTAACACAAATTTACACAATATTGTTATCATTAATATTTTATCATTGTGTTTCTTATACTGAATATTAAAAACACACAACTTTTTTTCAGAAATGATAAGTTATAGATTCTTAAAAGTTAAATATTTGGATTGTCAAATTCTAGAATTAGGCACCTATACTAATTTAAGTGTGTAGGCTATAGACGTACTACAAGTGTAGGCACTATCTCTTATCTATGGTAGGCACTCAAATTAATATAAACCTTTCATATGTAAGTTTTGTTTCAATAATTTGTGGTGAAATTCAACCCATGTTCGGAGTACGGAGATTTCAGTTTGTTCTCCGTTGTTAGTATATGGTCTTTTTTATTTCTTTCTTATTGGCAGCATATGTGTATAAGAGATATAAATAGAAACAGGGTTGTGTATTATTTTAATATTTTTTCAATTTCAGATTCCCAAAAAATTGACAACAAATTTGGCTAGACGCTATCAAATGATCTAATTGGAAGCCGTCAAAATACGTGGTTGTCTGCTCTCAAGATTTTGACAATAAATTTTTAGATAAATCTGGTAAACATACACTGCTGATGAAAAATGCCATTCCTACATTTTGATTAGGTTTTCGGGTAAAAATGTATTTTTCGATAACAATTTTCCAAATGAATATTTAAAAAATATTTATTTTATATATTTTTATATTAAAAGTGCTTTAAATACACTCGGGCCTCGTATAACACGGTTATATGGTTCCACAAAAACCTTGTGTAATACAAATCCGTGTTATACAAGGTTTGAACTTCATACAAAATTAGGGTTTGCGTTAAAAAAAAAATCAAAATAGTTTATATGAATATGTACTTTATTTTTTTAAGAAAAATATATAAATTTACATATTTATTGAAAAAAAAAACTTTAATAACACATATAATATAATTTATTTTAATCGTAATCATGTATTTTATATATGGATATTTGTATGGTCTTCTTTATTATTCTTTTTTTGTATAGTCTTCTCTTTTTTCTTCCTTTTTAATATGTTCATATTAAGTTTATTGATGTAAAAAGCCATGTATAAATAAATAAATATAATGTAGCATTCATTCATCATTGCTATCACATAGAATAATTCTTAATTTTTAATCTTTTTCGACATCGGTTGTGAGTTTTCATCATCGGAGGAGGGCTCTGAATTTCTTGTGTTTTAGCCTTCAAAAAATCGGTAATAAGCGATGTCTGCTTTTAGCGTATAAAGGATTACGTATTTACTTATAAGGTTCCAAAATCCGTCGTAATTCCCTCTTGAATTTCGAACTTCTTTCCATTATAGAATCCTTTTCAATATTTTTTTTTCTAATTTAATAGCCAATTCCAAGCCCTCATTTATAGTTTTTAATGTGAAACGTGTAGCTACCTCGCTGCAACTGCTTTCTGAGTCATTAATTGTGGTAGTTTCATTCAAAGTTTCGATTAATTGAAACGAAATTGACAAGTCTCAAAATGCTGAGTGAGATATGTTCTGTCATGGACGCAATCTACAAATCAAACATTATTTAATTAATTTATTTTTCTGATATCGTGTTATAAAAAGCGTGTTGTACAAAAAATATGCCAATTTATTAATCCGTGTTATATAAAATAGTGTTATATAAAACCGTGTTATACGAGGCCCAAGTGTATTTTGATTCCATTATTATGTTAAATTTGTTTTTTTCTGTAATTTATTTACTTTATACAATTATTTTTAGAGAACCTCAAATCCATATCTGGAGCATTCATTTTCATCAATTCAAATTGCAAGTTAAATTATTTGTAATATTATTTGTTGTTTTTTTACTTGAGAGATTATGAGAAGTATTTTAATTTGTTTATTTTACAGTACTTTTACAGTAAATAAAGAAGTTGAGGAATCACTCGCGCCACTACCAAAGCAAGAATCAATGAACATATGTGAAACACAAACAAAGAATATATGTGAAACACCCAGAAAAACAAAATTAAAAAAAAAAGATTCTGCAATAAATAAATTTAAAAGGCTCTCTGCAATCGTCAGAAATATGTGAGCACAGAGAGTGCGAAATACAAAAAAAATAGTATCACTGAAAAAAGTGATAGATGAATTAAAAAGTAAGATATATTTCAGAATAAGTTGAAGATCTTTTGAAATGTGGTACTGAGAGCAGTCATAAAATATTTCTTAAATTATATGATCGTGGTAATATTAAAGAAAAAATCTGTAAATTGCTAAAATGTTAAATAAATTGTTTTTATATTTGATTTTTAATTTTAGGACATTTACAATTTTATTTTATTTATTTCTTCGAAATCCAAAAGAGTGTACGTATTGGAAACGAATATTCCTATGCCGCTGTTTTTATTAATAATATTCTTCATTGCACAGTGATTGTATGCAGTAGTTAATATCGCCTGGGCATTTATACATTTTGGACACCCCTAAACCAACTACCATAATGTGCGTCTATGTTCACAGTAATTCGTGTGGCGTACTGTGTTGCAGATATTTTGGTTTGTAACTAGTCTATATTTATAGTACGTCTATGGCAAAAACAAAAACAAAAATTCATTGCCCAGTGGAATTATTTGATGGGTACCTAGGTAAGTAGGTACTTGGGAACCTTTTGTTAAATACTCATTTAAAAAGAGAATTTTGTGATTTATTTCATATTTTATCAATTTGCATTGAAGAGATTGTAAGTTGGTCATAATTTTGAGGAGACTTTACAGATTTAAATACATAATATTTCAAGATGGTATCAGACAACTCAGCAAATATTTGTGATCCCAGTTGTCCAAGGAAATCGCAAAGTTGCGTTAAAGCAGGTAAACATAAAATAATTAGTGTTTTTTTATGTTTTTATTTATAATGCCATAATTATATTAAAATATTTAGATTGTTCCCCATACTCTTTGCATGATGATATTCACAATGTGATCAATACAATGGGTCCACCGACACCACTGTTCCCCTTAGATATTGGATGTGAATCCGCTGATGACACCACTATCTCATCAGTTGGGACAGGGGAAACTATAACTAATTCATCAAATTCATCTTTTGTGGAGGTATGAAACATATTATTTTGTGAAATCATTATCTTCTTCTTGCCACGCTAAAAATACACATAGGTACGTTGAGATTGATTGATATATGTTGCAAAATATTGTAGATGACAGAAGAGGCTCTTGAGTTATTATGCATCAAATTGTTAACCGTTGTAGAGATGACAAAAAGTTTGATTTCATAAAAACAAACTTCTGGGGAAAAAAAATCAGGAACAGAGGGGGGAATGGAATTATTGCACTTATAATGATTGATGATTTTGAATTGTGTGGTTTTGCGAAAGCGAGCATAGTTCCTCAGTTTATGGTCACAACTCTCATTAATTGGTTTACCTCAACCTTAAATCAGGCTTCAATTTTTTCCCACTTATAGAATTTGTCTACTTTTATGTATTGATTTAATACCTCAAGTGTTTTCTAATATTTTCAGTAAAAAAAAATAGTACCCTTATTTTTATGGCTAAATTTAAAAAGAGGCATTAGTTAACATAAATTTACTACTGTTACTATTTATGTCTTTTATTTTAACATGCTTATATTATTATTATGTGCTACTTCAAAATTATTTCTATGTGAAATATGTTAGGATATAAGTTAATAAGTTCATTACTTTATATTTACACTCTCATAAATATCATTTCTTATGTCTGTTAATATTTCCAAACAAATAAAAAAAAAATGACTACCTACTACGGAAATTACACTAAGTATATTGGAATCCAAGGAACGTATCAAAAACTTTTTCAAAGCTACCTAACAAAACGAATATAGAGTGCTAAAATAAATAAAAAGTATAGTGCTCCGTTGAGAGAAAACTGCAGCGTGTCGCAAGGAAGTGCACTTAGACCACTGCTATTCCTAATCTACGTAAATGATTTATGTGAACTGAAAATAAATGGAAACATTGTCACCTTTGCGGATGATACTTCCCTATTGTTTCATGGTACAACCTGGATGGAAGCTTTTGAAAATGCAAGAATGTACATTTAAATGTAAATAACTGGCTGAAATTTTTTTTGTGATTTTGTATGATCAAAGGCAACAACCAGCATCCTAACAAATACTAAAAATACATAAATGTTTAAAACCCTGCAACTGTCCTAGGGTAGAACACACGAAAAATATAAAATACCTAGAAATCTATAAAACGACTGAAAAGGTTAGGGAAATAACATTCAAGAATTAATATGAGAAATATTTTCAATACTGCCACTTCAATCCATGTACTTTGCAATTGCTCAGAGTGTCATCAACTACGGCCAGATTGCATGGGGAGGAGCAGCCAAAACAATCCTGGATCCATTGTTTAAAGTCCAAAAAGCGCTAATTAGAGTTATCAATAAACGGTCGTACAGATATCTACCCAACATACTATTTGCAGAGTTTGGTGTACTTGATGTAAGGCAACTGTATGTGAGATCAATTACAATTAAATCATACTTACTGGGACAACAAGTATACGAAACTAGAGCTCAAGTTAGACAGAATCTAGCAATACCTAACATTAGGTCTACTTTTTGACAGTATTGAGGAACTATGCATACTTGCACCAAAACTGTACAATAAACTAAACTCACACTTGTTGAATTTGCAAACCTTAACAAAAATAAAATTTAAATAAATTGTAGAACACTGGCCAGTGTCAGAAATGAACAGACAGGAACTGGAAGAAATATTCTAACACAAACTGTAATTGAAGTTTGCTATTTATTATATTTATAGTATATGTATGTACATATTTTATAAATACTTATATATATGGGATTTCATGCTACAAACATCTACAGCCACCAATCTAGGTCATGACACACGCGTCGAAGAGGATGGAAAGGTGCTGACCTCAGATATCGCACCATACCTGTGACTGTCAGTGAAAATAACACGCGCCCTGCAGGGGACACACACATGTAACCTGGAGTATTACACGGAGCCGAAAATAAACGGCGTTGGCTGGCCTATATTAGCATGGACGACTCTATTCTGCTGATTAGTCAGCAGAATAGAGTCGTCCGGTTGTTTCAAGTTGGATTAACGTAAGCGTTCTTTTAAAGCATAGATTTTTACATTCTCCACCAATCAGACGATTCGTTTTCGTAAAAATCTATGCTTTGATCGACTGCTTACTTGTATCGAACTTGAAACAACCGGGCCTAAGAGGAGTGAGGTCAACGCCAGGCCGTAGACATCAACAACGCCTTTGTCTCGAGAGGATATATAAACCGGGACGCCTCCGGACAACATAGCTCCAGTCTGCAACTTCCATCTAGACCTGCCAAAGGCTCTGCCCATCATACTACGTAGCATTATAACATTTTTATTTGTGTGTCATTCTTTATAAAATTGTAATTGTTTTAATATCATTGAAAGTTTGGGCAGATACTTCGTGGTTCAACATTATAATTTAAAATATGTTTTACTTTACTTTGTAATACACACACATAATATGAGTTATTAAATTACTACTATAGTTTCGAGAGGAGCAGTCCCTCTTATCATCAGATATAGATAATAACTAACTTAAATACAAAATTTATCATTCTAATCGGGTAGGTCAGGGGGGCGCGCAGTGGGGAAGGGTATTTTTTTCCCCAAAAAGCTCTAGGATTCGTGAAGTGGACTGAAATGTGATATTATTTATTAATGTGTTTCCAGAATTCAAATTTTTTAGGATCCTAAAAAGTTTGAAATCCTTTAATAATTTAATAACTCATATTATGTATTACAAAGTAAAGTAAAACATATTTTAAATTGTAATTGTTTTAATCAATAAACGCTTTTCTATTTTATTTAAAATACTTTAATAAACATATTTTGTATTTGAAAAATGCAAAATGGTTATTTTTAATTTTTAATTTCATACTTTTTACACATTTAATTTCAGCAAAAATTCCTTTTTTATGAACGCACCCATCGTAAGTGTTGCCAATATTGAGACCAACTCTCTTTTGTAGCTAATGATAAAGCCAACATTACAATAGATCTGGAAGATCGCAATATTTAAAAGATGATGATAAAAGATTACTTTCCTTGAACGATAAAAACTTTTCCTTATAATATGTACTTGTTAACCAAGTTCAAACAAATATAAGTGTTAAAATCAGCGAAATAAATGTCTTGCAAAAATCTTAACTAATTAATTAAAGGTATTTTATTTGAATAAAGGTATTTCGAAAATACGTATTTTGCATGTTTTAAATAGTTTTCTTTAAACTATTTTGTATTTGCATTTAAAATAGAAAAGTAACCATGTATTTGCATTTTGAATTTAAATACTTTTTATAAACTATTTTGAACATCTCTGATAATATGTATTATAATACATCTTCATAAGTCATCTGTGTGGCATTTTAAGAATTACAAGAAGTAAAAATGTCAACCTCTGTACATTTAAATGTTATATATTTATCACCAGCTATATTTTTATATTGAGAGAGTTATCTGTGATATTCGAAACAGGATATGTTATTTGCATATAATCATAATATTCACTGTGCTTTAAACTTTGTTATTCAGGTTCTAATAAAAAATCACCATAAAAGTAAAACACCTAAAACAAATGAACAAATTTGCAAGAGAACTAAGAGTCCAGTTTTTAACAATATTGCGGTGCAAACTTCAGCAGTAAAGACTGCCAAAGAAGTCCAATTTCAGGTATTAAAATTAAGGGACCTCTTTTTATACTAGATACATGTACAGTTTTTTTTATTTATTTTTATGTTTATTGTCTTTTTTTTATGGTTCCTGAATATGTAAAACAAAAAATTCTAAGAAATTTTTAATTTAAAAAAATCTAACTAACTTTATATAAACCATGTTGATTGTTTTAACCTCTACAGGTTTCGATACCTTTGTGTCATTATCAGGACAGATGCACAATAACTTGATGTGTCAGGAAGAAAGTGTCGAGTTATTGTGGGTTGTCCTAATGAAGATACAGTGGTATCGTAACCGATAGACATTTGAAATAATCAATGGTTTATACAAAGTTTGTTAGTTTATTTTAATTAATAATCACATCCAACCACAAAGCTATAAAAATTCTTGGAAATTTAAATTTGTTTGTAAAATATCAATGCTTACATATTTATAATGTTTTATTCATAAGTCTATAAATTTACAAGAATTGCAAAAGTAGCACATCATCATCTTCTCTTTTTCTTGGAAAAATTCTTGAAGATTTAAATTTGTTGAAAAATTCTTGGAAATTTAAATTTGTTTTTAAAATATCAATGCTTACATATTTATAATGTTTTATTCATAAATCTATAAATTTACAAGAATTGCAAAAGTAGCACATCATCATCTTCTCTTCAACCGAAGGATGTTGATAAAATGGAGTCGAAAAGGTACCCCAGTGGAATTATAACAAATGTGTTGCCGCCATGCCCACATGCACCGTAATATATTTATTGATTATTATTTTTTGTTTTTATATCTATAAAATAAAGAAATTATAAAATATTTTTGTTTTCCAGTAATATATATTATCAAATGGAGAATAAATCATTCCCAAGTGGTTTGGAGAACACTAGAAGCAAGCACAATAGTAGTTACACAATATTTCAAAATAAATCTGTAATCAATGATCAAGATAATCGTAAAAGTGAAAAACTGAATACTGAGGCAAGTACTTATTTTATTTTTCAGAATTAAGATAAACAATAAAATATACTTTCCTTCATTTTCTACATTGCTCTTCCGTCTGTATGATAGACTTGCAAGTCCCCTTCTTGCAAAATCATTTGGATGAAAAAAATATGAATTAGAAATATGAGTAGACGAGGTAATAACATTACGAGAGGAGTATTTTTCGTCACGGACAACTGAATTTTGGAAGAGCATTGTAGAAAATGAAAGAGTATATTTCAGATTAAAAAAGAACTTTATTTTACTTTTGAAGAATAAAATAAATATAAAAAACAGCATTTCAATAATTACAAGTTGCCATTCAAATCTGTAAACATATGTGTTTTACAGAACACTAACATTTTCTAAGTATGCATAAAGCGGGTGTGCGTACTTATAACACTAATACTAAAAAAGAAAAACATAATTTTGTTCATCTTGGTAGAGATTGCATTCAATTTACATATTATATTTCTCTAAATTCTATTACATTGATTTTTGATTGCATGTGTAATAATTATAATATTCACTGAATCATCTTTTTAGGGTCAATATGTAAACAGAAATTTCAATAAACAAGATATGGTGTATGGAGATGATTCAGATGACAATCCTCAATGTGCTCCAACATTTTCTAGCTCATGTAATTATAAGGGCTCTGGTAAGCAGTGGCCCTGTAGTTATACAGGGTTATTTGGAAAACATTAATAACCTCGCAGGACTATATTCCTGCCTTGATTAAGAGTCAAAAATGTTCAAGCAACCATGACCTAATTAATCAATAGTTAGGGAGATATGCGACATCAAAGTTTGCATTTTTTTCTCAATATTTCTGACTAATTTTTTGTAAAACATTGGACTATACTTACAGTAACTTATATCGAATATGAAAAATTCATTCCCTTTAATACAAGTCAAATTAAAATAAAAAAAGTTTTTAATTCCAATTGAAACACATTCCAAATTGAATTTCTGCAGAGTTTTTATCATTTTATTTAACTTGTATTGAAACAAATGAATTTTTAGTAGGTAATCGATATTAGTTACTGTAATGATTTTTCAATCAACGTTTTGTAAATAGTAAGTCAGAAATATTGAAAAAAATATACAAAGTATGATATTGCATAACTCCATAATATTGATATTAGGTCATGGCTGCTTGAACATTTTCGACTCATTATGAAGGCAGGAGGTTATTAATGTTTTCCAAATAAACTTGTATATGTAATGAAAAATAAAAATATTGTGTTTATAATTAATACAAAGTCTTTTATAGTTAAAGAAAAGATGGAACTATATTATTTTGATCATGGAAATGCTGCTTACTACAACACAACAGATAGTCCTCCTGCAATATTAGCTGATTATTTAGCAGAAAAAACAGAAAATGCTGCAACGAGGTTTTGGGCACAGATATTTGGGATAGCTAATGTTGCAGTTTCCCTCATTACTTCATTTATTTTGCAATTGTTAAGGTATACTACACGACATATTATATTTATATGAATTATTATTTGCAATATTTGAAATAGTCTAGTTTAATCGTAATAGTAGAAGACACCGGTAACTGTTGCATATAAAAATATTAATGTCTGTCACTTTGTTTTTGAAATACATATTTTCTAATATCATTTTGTAAGCATTTATGTGAATAAATAAATAAAGAATTTAGGTTCTAAATTTTTTTTCTTAAAAATCAAAATTAACATTTTTCAAATTAAAAACAATTTTTTACATTTTTTTTTGAATTGCCACCCAACTAGCCCATTGGCATGCTGCTGATTGTCAGTGTAGTTTTATATATATATATTATAAAAAGAGAAGAGAAAAAATAAAAAAACACATAAGTAAATATAATAAACATAATCTACATACGATATTATTTATATACCTTCATATGTATATGTTTTAGCATGGAAATAGGTATACTGACATGATGAATAAGTGATGTTAGAGAAGAAAATATATTGAAAGGATTCTAAAAAATAATACAGTTTTAATATACCTACACATTGAGATTAATAAGATTTTCAATAAAATAAAAGTATAAAATTCAGCATTCGGCCATTTTAACTGAAACACCGGTCAGAGCGAATGACGTCACGCCTAAGTAACCATCACCGTGTCTTTGAACTGTTATTATAGACACAATGCAATGTTTACTTAGGCTTGACGTCACGTAGACGCCATGACACCTGCAGGCGTTTTTGCGTGAAATTAAAAATAAGTAGATGAAAATGCGATTATTTGCATAAACACTTAATTTATTACTGAAATACTGTTATTTTCGGTAATAGTAGCATGTATGTACATTATAGAAGGTTATTTATAAATCTGTCAAAAATATTCCACAATCTCACCGTAAAGGGACCAGAGTCCCCAAATCTAGGTGGAGTAGGGAAAAGATGGAAGCCACACGGCTAACGTCCTGTCATCGGCAGGTTTAAGGATCCTTTATATCATGGCTACTTTCACTATTTCTTCCATCCCCTTCCTCCCCCCTTGAAGTGACAATTTTTAGTGTGGTGTTTTCATGCACTAATTTGAAAACAATAACCCTGCCCTAATACCACTCTACACCCACGCTGCCGTCGACAGGGCCCCACCACTTTCGCAGCCCCAACAGGGCATACACCATCGATACTGTATCGTATACAAGCTTTTATCGTATATACCCCGACGAAGCCACGGGCACAGCGGAACCCGGCCAGCAACAACACAAAGAACAAAGCGGTGTCGAAACAATGGTCACCACTTCATTAATCCAATTATAATCTCCCATATGCATTAACCTGACAAAATAATAACCCTGTCCCAATATCTCTTCACCTCCGCGCTGCCACCGACCAGGCTCCACCACCATCGCAGCCCCAAAGGGCACACATCATCAATACATCAATCATATACACCACCACACAAATAAAACTACCAAAAGAAATAGTTTAAAAAATACATACATAAGAACAAAACTAATTATGTGCTATTATAATATACATACATAAAAACAAATGGCTGAACTGGATAATACCAACAGCATTTTTGGGATTTTTTTTTTTTTTGTAATACGTAAAGTCGAGTGTTCCGATTTCAAAAATGATATTTATATGCGGCGCAAAAGTTTATTTAAAAAGTTATCACAGTTCAAAGTTTCATAACAGTTAAAATTTTCGTTCACACAAATCGTTACAAATCTGACAGTTGCATGTTTTGTAACACGTAAAATCGAGTGTTCTGATTTCAAAAATGATATTTATATGCGGCGCAAAAGATTATTAAAAAAATTATCACAGTTAAAAGTTTCATAACAGTTAAAAGTTTTCGTTCACACAAATCGTTACAAATCTGACAGTTGCATGTTTTGTCTATGACATGAATGACGCCTTGCCGTAGACAGCAGATAAATATTGATTGAATTGTTTGACTTTATCTATGGATTCACCTTGTGTGGTGAAGTAAGTACTAAAAGGCAAGAAAACATTATGCTGCATTACACATACGGTTTTAATTGAACAAGTAATTATATTAAACAAGTTTTTCACGAAATATTCAATAAATACTTTATTCAGTCAACTACAGAATAAGTCATAAGTACCATCTCTCCGGGAATTTGGCTCGTTACATGTTTATAAAAAGGTGTAAGGAGTTGTACGTGGATCGAGCCGATGAATTCCTACGATTAGCCGCCAAATTGTATAACCCCCTTTTTTAGGTTAGGTTACGTTTGGTTGTATAATTTTATTAAAAACTTAATTTTAGGTTAGGTTAGGTTAGGTTAGGTTGGGTTGGGTTTGGTTGGGTTAGGTTAGGTTGGGTTAGGTTAGGATATGTTAGGTTAGGTTAGGTTCTTTTAGGTTAGGTTATGTTAGGTTAGGTTAGGTTTGGTTAGGTTAGGTTAGGTTGGGTTAGGTTGGGTTAGGTTAGGTTAGGTTAGGTTAGGTTAGGTTAGGTTAGGTTAGGTTAGGTTAGGTTATCTTAGGTTAGGTTAGGTTAGGTTAGGTTAGGTTAGGTTAGGTTAGGTTAGGTTAGGTTAGGTTAGGTTAGGTTAGGTTAGGTTAGGTTAGGTTAGGTTAGGTTAGGTTAGGTTAGGTTAGGTTAGGTTAGGTTAGGTTAGGTTAGGTTAGGTTAGGTTAGGTTAGGTTAGGTTAGGTTAGGTTAGGTTAGGTTAGGTTAGGTTAGGTTAGGTTAGGTTAGGTTAGGTTAGGTTAGGTTAGGTTAGGTTAGGTTAGGTGAGGTTAGGTTAGGTTAGGTTAGGTGAGGGTAGGTTAGGTTAGGTTAGGTTAGGTTAGGTTAGGTTAGGTTAGGTTAGGTTAGGTTAGGTTAGGTTAGGTTAGGTTAGGTTAGGTTAGGTTAGGTTTGGTTTAATTTTATCACATATTTCTTTTTAGGTTAGCTTCAATATTTCAAATGAGGAGCAATGATTGATTTACAAATCATTGTCAATCAATAAAAGAATACAAATGGTTTATTTACTATCAATTATCGATATGTTCTATTTAATTTTATTCTGTAGTTGACTGCATAAAGTATTTATTAAATATTTCCGTATATTAAAACCGTGTGTGTAATGCAGCATAATGTTTTCTTGCCTTTTAGTACTTACTTCACCATACAAGGTGAATCCATAGATAAAGTCAACAATTCAATCAATATTTTTCTGCTGTCTACGGCAAGGCGTCATTCATGTCATAGACAAAATATGCAACTGTCAGATTTGTATCGATTTGTGTGAACGAATTATGAAACTTTGAACTGTGATAACTTTTTTAATCCTTTTTTGCGCCGCATATAAATATCATTTTTGAAATCGGAACACTCGATTTTACGTGTTACAAAAAAAAAAAAATTCCCAAAAATGCTGTTGGTAATATCCAAATTTCCCAAACAAATAAAATATACAAGAAAAGAGAAAATACAGGTATTAAATATACAGTAAAACTTCGTTTTTACACTTCTCCAGGGAACAAAAAAAATCGATGTAGAACTGAGCAAAATGTAAAAGTGAGGAAATGAAAATTGTATACAAAAATGAGCTTTCGATGGAAGTAAAAACAATTAATGCTTAAAATAATTTCATATTACATATGTTATTTTCAAAAATGTACATTATCTTTTAGATTATTTTTTACCATGTTACTATTTTTTATGTTGCTATTGCTAAAAAAAATAACCCTCTTTCAACGGCGTTGTAAATGTATTTTTGTATCAATCAGTTCATGTACATCAATTTGCCTCCAATCCTCTACTTGATTCAGGTCAACATTTGGACCCTTATTCTCTAGGTAAATCGCTAAATTTTAGAGGCCGATTATTTTTTTTATAGCGCCCATAGGTATCTTCAATTTCGTATTCTGTTAAAAAAAATGGCGGATGCTCTAAACTCGGCCACTAAATTTCATTTTAATATCATGATGCATTTTATGATTTAAGAAAAAAAATTCAAGAAAGTGCGTAAAACAAAATGAAATGTGAATTTAACAATACAAACTAACGAAATACTTTAAAAAACGATTCATAAGTTAATACATCGCGGCGGCTGTCATTTAGATCGCGCCAAAACGCGAGTGAAAACCGCCACTGCGCCGCGCCGTTCACGGAACATAGAAGCGTCGTTACGATTTTCGCGCGCTCGAATTGCTGATGGTAAAATGAGTACAATTAGTAAAAAAGAGCATTATTCAAGCGTTAAAAACATTTACATACACTAATTAGTGTGTCCCTTTTTACGTTACTTCATTACTAACGTAATTTATACGCGCTCGAGCCGGAGCCCAAACACAAAAGATCGTAACTGCCGCGTTGAAAATTCATCTAATGTTGGCGTATTGAATTTTTGGAAAGAAAAAGTAAAATTCATAATTTCGCTCGTAAATTTCAATGAATTTGGAGTTGAATTTTCTAAATAATTGAATTTTCTAAATAATTCGGTGTAAAACCGGGGAAGTGAAAAAAATTCATCCGCGTAAATTGCGGGAAATATTTATATGGGAATGTATGGAGATGAAATGGGACTTCGAATTTTCGGTGTAAATAGCGGGAAAACGTAAAAACGAGGAACGTAAAATCGAAGTTTTACTGTATATGTAATATAAAGCAAACATCAATTGCAGTTTGTGTTAGAATATTTCTTCCAGCTCCTGTCTATTTATTTCTGACACTAGCCAGTTTGCAATTATTTAAATTTAACTTTTTTTGCAAATTCGACAAGTTTGAGTTTAGTTTATTGTACAATTTTGGTGCAAAATGTGCATATTGCCTCTGACCAAAAGAAGTCCTAATTTTAGGTATTGCTAGGTGCTGTTTAGTTTTTATACTTTTGTATACCTGTTGTCCCAGCATGTGTGTGTTTTGATTTTGATGGAAATGAATTGTAATTGATCTCACATATAGTTGCCTTACATTAAGTACACCAAACTCCACAAATAGTGTGTTGGACGGATATCTGTTCGGCCATTTATTGATAACTCTAATTAGTGCTTTTTGGGCTCATTTACTATTGATACTTTAATTTTACCTTAACTCATAGACCCTTACCCTACAGAAAAGTTATAATATCCATTGTCGATTGTTTATTAAAATAATATTTACAAATCAAAATGTGTTTTTACTATTTTATCGTAACTTGTTATTTTAGAAAGTAATTATCGTTAACATAAAATTATTTAAATAAACTAGATATAGTATTGTTGTTATAGCCATGATTGTATATACAGGATGTCTCATAACTAGTAGCAAAAACTTTATTGGAGGATTCCTGCCTTGTAATGAGTCAAAAATATTCAAGCAACCATGATCTTCTAGTGTATGTCTTCTGGGGTATTATGCCGTGTTATTACGAACTTTCTGGCCATGAGGGCGAAAAGGATATGCCAAGACGAGTTTCTACAGGAAGAGATGACAACACACATGACAACGTTCTGGAAGGCAATGGTTACCAAAAGCGACAGATACAGCACATCATAAGAGCGAAATCTGATCGCCCCGAAAAACATCAAAGGCATCGCCTTTCTACCTTTTGTTCAAACCGTTATGGACAGAATTGCTAGAGCTCTCAAGAAAAGAGACATCAAGACAGTTTTTGGAACCAATTTAAAAATCAAGGACTTGTTGAGATCAGCGAAGGATAGAGATTGCTTAGAAACTGAGACTAGTGTGTAGAGTGTAGACTCGACTCAAGACTGCGATAAAATATACATAGGACAAATGGCGCGTACAGTTTCCAAAAGGGTTGACGAGCACAAACGGGCGTGCAAACTCGGTCATCCAGGAAAATCGGCACTGGCTGAGCATTTTCTGGATACCGGCCATCATTTTGCATTCGAACCGAAAATCCTTGAAAAGCCTAAGAGTCACCATACGCGTCTTATCAAGGAAGCACTCAAAATCTACAAGCACCCGATAAATATTAATAGAGATGATGGTCTCAAATTAAAAACATCATGGTATCCGGCGCTTCAAAGTCAGTCTCGTCGCAGTTCGCAGTCTAGTCGCAAGATAACACATGACTCCGACACGGTATTGCCACCACAGAAACGCCAAGCTTTCGACACGGTATTGCTAGCCAATACTCAACACAACACTGACAACATTCTCACCCTAGTTATAGAATAGTTTGCAATATCAAAGTTTTTTCAATATTTCTGACACGTTTTTCACTAAACTTTTTTCACGATTTTTGGCGATTTTTTCCGCATAATTCGAAATGTTTTTTTGGGTCCCTTGAATTTCGAAATAACGAAGTTATACTGTAATATTTTTTTGTCCTCATTATATATTATATTTTATCATAGTTTCAATACGTCTTGGCATAGAATTGACCAAATTATGGAGATAATAGTCTGAAATTTTCTCATACTACACATTAACATTTTTTTGGGGGTTTTCCTTTGACGAAGGCTCAATACGTATATTTATATATTCAATACATATATATATACAATACAATACAATTCATATATCAATGGCAATTTTTATGCCACAGGTTCTCTATAGGATTCAGGTATGGACTGTTTCCGGGCCAATCCAATGTTATTATACCATTGTTATTCATAAATTCTTTGATGTAAAAATAATTTGATAAGTTAGTTTTATTTTTAAATTTTATTTATGTTAATAATGAAATATATTGTTAGAAAAATATAATACTTCCAGTTTTCACCCGATAACACGGCGCAGAGTTGTAAACAGAATCGCTTCTATAGTCAATCTTCGACGGAAGATGTATTTTTTTGTTTCCGGTACCTTTTTTCGCTGCAGACAAACAGAATCTTTAGTTTTTTTATAAAATTAACCACTGAAGTCTTAATGCAACCAATCTGTCGTTCTATAGCTCTGAAACGTTAATATTGAATTCTTTTGTAATAAATTCATTTGCTTAAATTTTGCCATCCTTCACAAATAACAAAAATACAAGATGCTAACATGTTGAAAATAATGACTAAACTGGTCTCCATGTTTGAGGGGACCCTACGCATATAGAAAAAATAAAGGGTACAAAGAATTAGTTCTTGGAATTCATTTATATCTGCACTAATCCATTTTTAAAGGGTTGACACATTTCTGTAGGTTACTCTATCGATGGTTCAACTTTTTGTAAAAATAAATCAAAAATATTGAAAAAAAATGAAAACTTTGATATTACATATCCCTGTGAAGCATTTAGGCCTACCCGGACTCTAGCCCCTCGAGCGTGCCAATGGACCAATCGCTCTCGAGGTGAGCCACCAATGAGAAGCCTGATTCGACCGGCGACGTACCGACTAGGGATGGGTCGTCCACGTCCGTCCATCGACGAGACGATCAACTAGTTGAATTCGTCAACTAGTTGATCTATTTTCAACTTTATAGATAAAAAATAAATCTATTATAATTTTGTTTACACCACTTTTTATTGATTTTTTTACATGTTTCGGGAACAATGTTCCTTTTCTCAGATTGAGCCTTAAACTAAAGTTGACAAATAATACAGATATATTTATTTATTAATAATGTCACCACAAAGTGAAAGCCTGACTTTGAAAGATTTATTCTTCAATAAATTTCTAGATAACATCTCAAATATAACGTATTTTTAAATTATGTTTTTAATTATAAATTTATAAATAATAAATAAATGTTAAAGGTTTTTATCATTTTATTTAACTTGTATTGAAACGAATGAATTTTTCGTAATCGATTTGAGTTAGTGTAGTGATAGTCCAACGTTTTCCAAAAAATAAGTCAGATATATTGAAAAAATTCAAACTTTGATGTCGCACATCTCCATAACTATTGATATTAGGTCATGATAGCTTTTGACTCATAATCAAGGCAGGAATATAGTCCTGCGAGGTTATTAATGTTTTCCATATAATCCTGTACAGATGTAATGATATGTACCTAATATATTTTTTTATAAACACATTACTGCTTTGTACTTATTTATATTTTTAATTTTTATACTCATATTTTAATGCTTATACCCAATACTTTCACTGCTTATATATGTAGTTTATATTTATATTTTACTGCTTACACCTGATATTGTTGTGTATACCTACTTCTTTCTTTATTATATATAGAAAGAAGTATATAAAACAATATGTAAAAGCCTATAATGTGCGTAAACAAATAAATAATAAAATATTTCTTTTTACATATAAGCACAAGTAGCGGTTTTACTTTCCCCGAAACTATATTCCTTCGAACTTCTTTAAATTTTAAAAATTAACGTAATAAAAATAGCCAACGATAGTCCGCGTAACGAAGTTGATGCGTCAACTAGTTGACGAATTCAACTAGTTGATCGTCTCGTCGATGGACGGACGTGGACGACCCATCCCTAGTACCGACCGAAAGTGCGCCGGTACCAAGTAGCGATGGGTCGTCGACGTATTTATCGTCGACGAAACGAAACCGTCCATTTCCGTCCATCGATGAGTCGATCAACTAGTTGAATTCGTCAACTATTGCTTGCCCAACGTAACTTGGCGTTAGGGATGGGCGTTGAATGGACGGACTAGTTGAAATCAACCGTTGACGTTGCGTCGACGTGCCGACGGTTTACGTTTATCGCATGGACTAGTTGATGTATAGAGTCATGTAGATGTCAACTTATAGATTGATGTAGATGTCAACTTCGTTATGCGGACGTTCTACGGGACGATGTGTCTACGGCTCGACGGCTCGACCGTTGGCTATTTTTATTACGTTGCTTTTTAAAATTTAAAGAAATTCAAAGAAATATAGTTTCGGGGAAAGTAAAACCGGTAAAATTAAATTTTACCATCCCTTTTCAGGTAGATTTAAGAAGTCGAGATCGATTGAATAAAATATTGATCTTAGAAAAATTTCGACTTCCACTTTTCGACCGTTTATTAATAATAGTTTCATCGTATAAAATAAAATAAAATAACCTAAAAATTTTGCAGCCCCTGAGTAGATAAAAGCTGATATTTTTTTCAAACGAGTGTAGTTGTTTCATTAAATTCCTAATTCTATGAGATAAATTTAAATTATCCAAAGGCGTACTTTTTCCAATGATAATAAAGTGAATAAAATAAAGTGTAAAATAATTAAACAGAATTGTTTTATTTTATACTGCGTAAAATTAGGAATTCACCGAAACGTCGCACAATGCAAGTAAAAAATAATTTTGCTATAAAAAATAATAGCTTATGATTAAGCCTGTCTCACCCTACGCGCGTGTTCAAATTTCAAGTCTGTCATAGTATCAAAATGTCCTTAGGTTTTCACGGCCGTTCAGAATCTTCTGTGTATAGTTTTCTGGGATATTCTGCCGTGTGTGTGTGACCTCTCTGGCCAACGTTTCGGATCCCATTGCAAGGTCCATCATCAGGGTTGATGTTCATCAGCCCTGATGATGGACCCTGCAATGGGATCCGAAACGTTGGCCAGAGAGGTCACACACACACGGCAGAATATCCCAGAAAACTATACACAGAAGATGTCATAGTATCGTGTACACAGATCTGCACTCTATGGTGGTGTATCTTAGAGTTGAAATGCAGTTACCCGTCGAGCCGTTTACAAGTCGACAGCGAGAGATGACAGAGAAATCAACGGAGACGTTTTGTCTTGCTCTCGCGCGTTGCTTTGGACTACTTGAATTACAAACGAAGGATTCTTCGTTTAGTCGTCTACGTCTACGAATTCAACTAGTCCATGCGATAAACGTAAACCGTCAATGCATCGATGAAACGTCAACGGTTGATTTCAACTAGTCCGTCCATTCAAGGCCCATCATTAGTACCAAGGCACTCTCACCGATCTCCGTTCAGTACGCCACACGCTAACTTTACTCGTCCAGTATTATAGGAAATCTATTTCTTCAATAAACCAACAATGTAAATTGTAAGTACTTTTTCATTCATCCTGCATCACTTCCCGCCTTAGCTCGCCACATACATTCTTAACGCCAATTAATTCACGCACATGCCTTCAGCGTCACATTTGCTATCTGTATAGATTTCATGTTTCGACAAACGCGTACTTTTCGATTCATTCACAAGATAAATACAATCATAGCATATATTTCACGATACACATAAATCAAACATCTGCCTCATCTCCATAACTATGGTTGCTTGAACATTTTCGACTCATTTTCAAGGCAGGAATCCACCTTTAAAGTTTTTACTTCTTCTAGCTATGATGTATATAGCGTGAACAATAATAAATTTTATATTCCTTATTTTAGAGTTCCATTTTATTTATATGTACATATCATTATTTACTTTTTAAATGAGTGGTACCACCCCACACAACTATATTATATCTTTTGTATTTTTCAGGTTTATTCTCTTCAGTATTATTCGACCTCTGACTGTTGGATTGATACAACTTTTTTCAGATTATTTTCTGAAACCTCTGCTGTCATCAGTGTTCAATGGTTTAATACAACCACCATTAATATTCATATATAATGTATTAACTTCTGTACGCGACATTTTTGAACCAATAGCACATGCCTTAGGTTTTTTCCTTAAAGAAATATCTGTGATTTTCAGAGCTTGTAGGCTTGTGGAAATAAGGAAATTAGAAAACAGTAGGATGGTTTAGATAACTGGGATCAAGAAAATAAGGATTAAATAAATTCCTATCTTTAATTATGCAAATGTTTCATAACTGGAGTTTCCGATATTTTGTGTTAATTATTTTATATTTATTTACTAATTACTTTTAAAAAAATTTTTGCAACGTACAAACTTCATATCTAAAAATATAATGTACACAATTAATATATAAAGTATAATTTTTAGAGATAAAATAGTTTTTTTATAAGATAATATAGATTTTTTAAGCCTTATCTAATAATTTTCTTACATAATTATAAATAAAAAACGAATAATATTTTATATATTTTACAGAATTAACTGAGGAAATGTAAAAATGTATTAACATTAATAATTAAATACCGTTTTTAAAAACATTTTTTTTCATTACTTTCCAAATTTCATTGCAAGGATCCATATTCCATGATAATCAAATTTTATAAAGTCTGTGGAATATTTTTAAACTCACACAACAGAAAAACTCAATTTTAAATATATTTTCCCTTTGTTGCAAATGGGAAATTCATAAATTTCGCTGAATAACTATCAAATTGCATAATGCGTATTGATATGGGGATATCGAATGGGCTCAGTGAGAAGATTGTTTAAATGGAGAAAACAATATGATTTATTTAATAAAAATGTTCACAAAAATAGTCTCAGGCATAAACAAAATAATAATATAGAATAATTTAGTAGTGTCAGTATCACATTCATCAAGTGTCTATATCGCACGTAGTATAATAGTTCAGGCACTAGTGGTCTCTGAATTAATTCACAAAAATCGTCAGGCGCTAATGATCTCTGAATTATTTCACTATCTATACCTATAAAATTCAATGTTTGTCTGTCTGTCTGCCTGTTCTCTATACAAATCTATACCGTTCATCCGATTTGATTCAAACTTGGCAAACTTATGCTTTAGGACCCGGCGGGTAATATAGGTGGCATTTCCCCCCTATTCTTTTACCCCTTCCCCTCTCCCTGATATATTTTCGATGCAAATCTGTGCCGTTTGACCGATCGGACTCAAAATTTGGAAACTTATTCTTAAGGACTCGGCGGGTAACATATACAACATTTCCCCCCTATTATTTTAGCCCTCCCCCTCCGCTGATATATTTTCGATGCAAATCTGTACTGTCTGACCGATCGGACCCAAAATTTGTAAACTTTTTCTTTAGGATCCGGCAGGTAACAAAGGTAACATTTCCTCCCTCCCCTTTTACCTTTTCCCCTCCCCCTGATATATTTTAGATGCAAATCTATATCGTTCGAATTAAACCTTTGTTTACCCCTTTTCAGCGTGCAACGCCGGGTAAGAACAGTTAGTACGGTTTAGAGATGGGTCGTTCATGAATGAACACTTCACTTTATTGAATGAACGATACAATTCACTTAAGTGAACTAGTCGTTCAGTAGATGAAAAATAATTCTATTATCAATATTTAAAGCATTAACTTTGTGGTTAGACATAATAACAGAATGTTAATAAACTTAGTAAAAACCACTACCTGATTTACGGTCTACCGGTTTCGAGACGTACCCGTCTCTTCGTCAGGACCAACACTACACTACTACATTCACAACACTATACACCCCAACCATAGTATTGTAAAACTTTCACCACTATTGTTCACATGCGTGTTAGTCTTGTCAGAGAAATTGAACTACGAACAACTCGGGGATCTAACGAGAGAGAGTGAGAGGGAGCGGGGTCTAATCTGGTAACACCCACAACAACAGTATGTTTCTGTTTTCGTGATGTATCAAATATCGACATTTCTTGTCGAGTATGGAATTAGTGTATTTTTTGATATATTTTTGTAGGTGATGGTTTTTTTAGGTCACCAAATGTTATTTTAGGTAAAAAATGTCGGTATTTGTCTTCGATATATTTTTCCCGGTGACCTTTTTTTCTTTTTTGGTCACCATATGGTATTTTGGAAGAAAATTCGATACATCGATATATCAAAAATCGATATTTTTCTCGGTTCCCTTTTTTTGGTCGCCAAAAGCATTTTCCCTCAATTTTTTTTATATATTTTGAAAGAATATCAAAAAGTATAGGTAGCAATTGAACAGTTCGCTTTACAAGAGTTGAAGTTGATAAAAAACTATGAACGATTAGGAATAAACAGTTCACTTTCATGAACGACTCGATGAACGAACAGTACAGTCAACTGAACGAAATTTCCCATCTCTAATACAGTATACACTGGCACTGGCTCGGAAGTAGTGATGAGTCCACTCTGTGCTAACTACTACAATGTAGTACTACAATGTAGTACTACATTACATTGAAGTGTACACTTCACACCTATTGAAGTGTAGTGTATACTACAAACTACACACACTTCAAAGGTATTTGAAAGTACATACTTCATATAGTACATTTCATTCTAAAGTGCACACTACAAAGTACATACACTTAAAAGCTATTGAAAGAATATGATTATGTCTATCTTCTTAAATTATTGACCCATATTATTTTTATTGATAATGACTGCTTGGTCACGCGTTGCGGCATCTTCGCACCCTTCATGTCGACGTCCCTACAATATAACTTCTATACCTATACCTATAAAACTCAATGTCTGTCTGTCTATCTGTTCTCCATACAAATCCACACCATTTGTCCGATTCGATTCAAATTTTGCATACTTATGCTTTGGGACCCGGCGGGTAACTTGGTAATATTTTCCCCCTATTCTCTTGCCCCTTCCTCTCCCCCTGACCTATTTTCGATGCGAATCTGAACCATTTAACCGATCGGACTCAAAATTTGCATACTTATGCTTTGGGAACCGGCGGGTAACATAGGCAACATTTTTCCCCTGTTATCTTACCCCTTCCCCTCCCCCTGACCTATTTTCGATGCGAATCTGAACTGTTCGACCGATCGGACTCAAAATTTGAAAACTTATTCTTTAGGACTCGGCGGGTAACATAGGCAACATTTTTCCCTTATTCTCTTACCCCTTCCCCTCCCCCCGACATATTTTCGATGCAAATCTGTATCGTTTGACCGATCGGACTCAAAATTTGGAAACTTATTCTTTAGGGCTCGGCGGCTAACATAGGCAACCTTTCCTCCCTATTTTCTTACCCCTTCCTCTCCCCCTGACCTATTTTCGATGCAAATCTGAACCGTTTGACCGATAGGACTCAAAATTTGGAAACTTATTTTTAAGGACTCGGCGGGTAATATATGAAACATTTCCCCCTATTATTTTAAGCCTTCCCCCACCGTGATATATTTTTGATGCAGATGTTTGACCGATCGGGCATAAAATTTCAAAAATTAAACTCATTCGTTAGGACCCGGCGGGTAACAAAAGTGACATTTCTTCCCTCCCATTTTTACTTTTACCCGCCCTCTGATATATTTTAGATGCAAATCTGTACCGTTCGACCAATCGTACTCAAAATTTGTAAAATTATTCTTTAGGACTCAGCGTTTAATATTGGTGACATATCCCCCCTATTCTTTTATCCTTTCCCCTCCCCCTGATATATTTTCGATGCAAATTTATACCGTTCGAATCGAACCTTCGTTTACCCTCATAAATTTATTTTAAACTTAATCCTTAACCCGTGCAAAGCCGGGTATAAACAGCTAGTACTGTCATATAATTTATACAATATTTCACGGAGAGTATCGCGGAGAGAATCTGAATTATTCTAGTGTCGCTGAAGTCATGTGTGGGACATCTGAGCATGCCCCGTGCTTACAAAACGTACCTATTGTCTATCGCTGACAATAGTAAGTTCATTGCGGAGACTTTCAAAAATATTAATTGTTTTCTAAAATGTAATTTTGAAAACATTTGGCGATGTCTTTACTTTAAAACTCCGCTTTCTAATTCATTGTTCGTGTTATTTTCGAGGGACGCTGGAACAGATCCATTGTCCGTTTCACTCATTGACTGTAACGGCCTGTAACGCTTCTCCCTATTGTTCAAAGTACGGGTTAGTTCGGTTGAAAGACGTATCGTACCATAAAATCATTCTTTTAATGTCCACCCGCGCCCACGCTCAAGGCATGCTCAAAGTCAGCCAGTGCCCATTGTCTGCGTTTCTTAATGGGGCGCGCTTCTCGGAGAAATCGTTGTTTCGAGATGTTTTCGAAACAATTGACGAAGACGTATTGTTTCTTAAATAAAAAGCCGGCCTGGCTCGGGGGCCGCCGATGACACGTGCAGTAATCTGTTGGTTGAACGCATAGTTGAACCACAGTATAGTAAAGCATACAGTATTATATCTTCATACAAACAGCCGAAACGACACCCTTCGAAATCTCGGTATACTTCGAACTGCTCAGTCGCCGCAGGGCTGCAGTAACGTGCGGCCGCAAGCAGTGTGAGACGTTCCCACGCATACATTTAGGTCAATTTATGGCACCCCAAACCATAAAGAGTCAGTCAATGAGCAGCCCTGGTGCGTTTTTAACCAAGTTTAAGTACCAAGCGGCCGTAGGTATTTATTTCAAGGACACTGCCGAGATAACATACTGTATGTATTTATTATACTGTGGTTGAACGTTTCTTCCAGGGACTTGCCATATGTGAAAATAATAATGCGGTTCGCGGCAAAAGCCGGCATATCAGCCTGGAAGCTGAAGCAACCCTTCTCCTCCTTCCCCCCATGGATTTGAAAATTTTGTACTAGTACATTTTTCAAGTAGTACTTCTTGTAGGTCTTTGTAATAGATACAATTTTGTAGTAGTACAATTAATTCACTGAAGTAGATGAAGTGTTTGGTGTTTCGGTACCTACTAAATGTAGCGCACACTTTATAATCTTCAAACTGCTGAACGTGTGCGTGTTGTAGTCTTCATTTTGAAATGTAGTTTTTCTCTTCTCTAGTTTGAAGTGTAAAGTGTGCAATTTGAAGTGTGCAGATTGAAGTATGAATATTGACGTGTGTAGTTTGAAGATTCGTGTGCAGTTCAGTATAATGAAGTACTACATTATAATATTTAATACAGAGCGAACCATCACTACTATATTATGACAATTCGACAGTTGTAAAAATTGAGAGAGTCTGGTTGGGTATAGTATAGTGCAGGGTGAAGGGCTTTTGTGTTTGTGCAGATAAATATTACCAGTAGTTGCTGTCAGTCGCTTTTTGCAATGGAACTCTCAGAAATATGTATAAATGTAATTACACTCAACTGTTGGTACGTACTTATATATTTTTAATTGTTTTTTATTAACAAATTTTCTGTTAAAAAAATTAAGATCCCGTGTAGACTATTATTTGATATGTTATTTCAATCGTTTTATTTTATATTTTGAAGCCATTCTAAAGTTGATTGATTATATGCACTGATTTTACATTTGAATTTTGTTTCTCAAACTTCAGAATATATTTATTGACGATCTTTGTACCTCTAGTGTAGTTTTTTTCTTATATATTTTTATAACAAATTTCAGGGGTATTCCATTCATATCCAAAGATAGAGCAGAGAGAATGGCTGCAATAGCTATGTATTTATCCAAAGGATTACATGACATTGTTAGTCTGCAAGAAATATGGGATGAGAATGACTTTTTTTTGATTAGGTCTAAAGTTATAAATGTGCTGCCTTTTTCTCATTACTTTTACAGGTAAGTGACAAATATTAAAATTTTGGAGATAAATTTTATACAGTTCTCTCAATACTAAACCCTCTCTCAATACTAAACGTGAAGATTAACAAATTTCCCTTTGTACTATTTTAAATGAAATACAATTAAACTGGTGTTGTTTTGTTGAATGAATGTATGAATATTTGTGGACCAGCCTTAAGAGAAAACATCGGAAATATTGCTTTCCATAACAGTATATCATACCATTGTCGATTGAGCAACCGGGTAGTGCTCCAGTTCACAATCTCTTGATTATGTTCGAGTGTGATGGCTGTAAGGCTAAGGTTCAGAGAAGAATTCGGATGGCAAAAAGTGTGACGTCAAAGATAGACTTAATTTGAAAAAATAGGTTAATAATAACCATAATCACAAAAATGGGTTTAGTTAAGTCTCTTGTTTTTTCCTCTATGTAGAAATTTAGAGCAAGTGACAGAAAGAAACTTGTAATGTGGTGCTGGAAGCGAAGGCTTGGAATAGTGAAATTGGAAAAGCGAACCTTTGGCAGGATACCTCAAGTTTGGATCAATTAAGGATTTACATCACCCGCAGAGAAGCCAGTGAAGTAAAGGAAGATCAAAGGCTGAACTTTTATCTTCCTCTCGCCTCCAATCGGCCAGACCTAAAGCGCTATTGGCTATCCTATTGCAATGGCGGCCATTCGAACTGCGGACTACAGAGAAAGATGCAGGCAACAGCTCACAACCTGGGGTTCCTCAGTAATGAGTTTGATCTTCAATAATATCATTGTTAAAATATAAATATGTAATGCTTAATATTTTCAAGAAAATATAATTTAAAATCCCTCACATATTCACTTACATCAATTAACATAATATATTTTTTTAGGAATATTAGCATATTTAGAGGTTGTATACATATATGTATATATGTAATAAATTTGATACAAAAACGGTTAGCGTAAAAAATCTAATTATGCAAAATCTATCGAGCTATTTGAAATTCGTATAAAATATGATAACATCTAGAGCTCGGTGACAAAATCATATAATTGAATACAAAACATTTTGCAATTTGGTCGAGCGACACAGTTATAATATTGAAGAACTACATATATAGGTACCTGTGATATATGTATAAAAATTCATAATACAATGGAAATGAAAAATTTGAAAATTAGCGCAGTAAAAGCAAATATAATTAATTGTTAATTAAACATTATTTTCCCATTTAAATGTCTTTCGCTCCACTTCTTCTCATTATGACATGTTGATAGCTATTTTTTTTTTAATATTCACTCTATGTGTTAGTCCATAAAACACAATACAATCCAAACAAAGCAGGGATTATAAGGATTCCGATTTGGCCAGAACTGTATATCCATTGTGATACAGTGGATGTGGTAGTACAGTGGTATTGAAGGCAGTCAATCAACCGCTAATCACCTTATTAGCATTTCTGTTGTAAGTTAGAGTACCGTGTCTTATAAAATGGTAGGTGACTGTATTCACATCTTATTTTGTTTGCCATGAGAACCATGTCCTAACTAAAGCACACACGGAGACTGCGCATTTGCATGTCTTATCTCTTATTCTGTCACGGATAATATAATATTTTTAAATACTTACTGCATTTTGATCGTGGATAACTGGGATTCTTATTTACTGACTTTATTAATTCACTCATCAGACTACAATGCGGATTCACCAATGCACTGTAATAGGAAGAGTATCTTCCTCATGTTAGATGAAATTATAATCACATCATTTGAATATTTAAATTAACCACACAATCCTTTCAGCGGTGTCCTGGGTTCTGGAGTTTGTGTTTTTTCAAGATGGCCCATTGAAGAAGTATTTTTTCATGCCTGGCCATTAAATGGATATGTCCATATGATTCACCATGGCGATTGGTTCGGAGGAAAAGGCCTAGGCTTGTGTAAAATAAAATACAATGATTTGAGCATAAATTTTTATTCTGCTCATGTAAGTATTCTATTTACATATCTATGCATAGTTCAATCATTCTATAGTGATTCTGTTTTGTGTAGTAGTAGTAGTAGGATGAAAAA
This sequence comes from Agrypnia vestita, assembly GCA_016648135.1. Classification (NCBI taxonomy): domain Eukaryota; kingdom Metazoa; phylum Arthropoda; class Insecta; order Trichoptera; family Phryganeidae; genus Agrypnia; species Agrypnia vestita. The sequence goes on along the minus strand of JADDOH010023763.1, from coordinate 23,977 downwards.
TATCAACTAAAAGGGTAATTTCACATTTTTTCAATAGAAAAATCTTAACTTTGGTTTAGAAAATACTCCCGCCAATACATTCATTTTCGCAAGTGACGTCAGGCATCAATTTTGATGTCAATCTGAACAGCACATTTGTGTATTTATATATTAATTTGTTTTTTTTATAAAACAAGCTATTCATTTTGTGAAAAATGTCTGCATTTTTGCATATTTCAAGAAACTATTTCTAAAACGCAATATTTATTATGCTAATACATAGACCGCCACATTTCTATTACTAAAGTATCCGAAATTGACTTATCTGTTATTCTCACTTGCAAAAAAAATCAAAATATTTTTTTCAATTTCGTCAAATTTAATAAAAAATTCGAATTATGTGAACTAAAATGTATTGATTTATGGCACAAGGGGCTAAAAATTATTTCGAATTACGAATTACCGGGGTTTTTGAATTATCGGGGTTAATGTACTATGAAATTAGCATTATGGGACTCGTGGGTTTTAAAATTTTTGAATTATCGGGGTTCGAATTAACGGGGTTTTACTGAAGTTATTTTATTAAAATAGGCAAATACCGCAAAATCTATATAAAAACCATGCAAACATGAGTAAAACAAAGCGGACGAACAGTGACCATAGAAAATACACAAATTACAGTGATAAACACCACAGAATATATATGCTTTATCTATAATTCTTGCAAAGTGACGTCATATCGCGCTTTGCATATATCATATGCAAAGACAAGACTTTCAAGATGACAATAACGGTTAATTTATTAACAATGTTTACTAAATATTGGTGCATTATCATTTTTTTATCAATTTTTTCTAGACAGAAAGGTCTTCTTAATCAAGGGAAAAGAAAATAAAATGGTTGCAAAATTGAATCTTTTAAAATTTCTGAATAAAGTATTTAAAAGGTTATACATTTAACATTTCTTTTGATTGGCTGGTCAATAGTTTATTTTGATTACATAATCATAAACGAATTTTATTTAAATTGAACCTGAAGTAAAAATAACCATACAGATTATTATGTTTCCTGCTTGATTAGAATTTCATCTTGATTGGCCTGAAACTGCAATCTGTAATAATCATCAAAAACTTGCGCAACAATGCTTTTTATAATCAGTGACTGCGACCATCTTTGATTTGTATCCTCTCTTTATGCGCTCACATTTTAAACTACTATTTAACAGTAGTCTATATTTTTTCATTTTCCAGCTACATGCCGAATACAGTACTGAAGATATATATCTTGCTCATAGAATTTTGCAAGCTTTCAACACAGCCGAGTTTATCAAAATGACATCAGCAGGTGCCGATGTAGTCATTTTAGGTGGAGATTTGAACACTCAACCACACGACTTGGCTTATAGGTATTATCAATTATATGTTTATATTTAGATCCATAACAGAATGATTTGTAATCGAAAATGCTTAATGTTGAAATGTTATTTTTTTTTATAGAATTATTTGTGAAACTGGTATTCTTTTGGATTCCTGCGTGTCCTGTTTGCCTAATTGTTCTGGAGACACTACGGAGAGCAGAAAACTGGGCACTAATGAGAGGGCAGCCAACAGCTACACTGATCCTGCAGAGGGAGCGCGCTTGCCAGAAGGCAAAAGAATTGATTATGTTCTGTATAATTTTGGAGACCAGTACACTGTGAGTAATAATCCGTACTTTACTACTGTAAGGAAGCTATTGTGATACACAGGGCTGGATTTACATACAGAGTTATGAATGGTGGTAATATTGATTAATTGTACGTGACCTTATGGGACTCGGAAGGTTGTAACTCCAGCATGCTATCTATCCTTTGTCATTGCCTTTAGGGTCCAGTCTGCTGGGCCCTCGTGTACCTCTTACAGGTCATGCTCAAGCCATTCTCCGTATTGTTCTTCCCCTCAGTTTCCATACTGTTACCTTGTGTACAGGGGCTTATGCATGTTATGGGGTTCATCTTCTCTCGCTACATGTCCCACCCATAGCTATCTCCTTGCTTTCACATTGCTCAGGATATCTGACGCCGTATACCGTTCCAGAAGTTCTATTTTCTTTAACCTTAATCAATAAGGTCAGAAGGGAAAAAAGTTTTTGGCGACCAAAAAAAAAATGGCAACCTTTTTTTTTTGGTCGTCGATATTTTTTTGGTCCCCAAAATTGATATATTTTTTCCGGCGACCTTTTCTTTTTTTGGCCATCGATATACACGAGTATATCTCGGATTCAGATCAGCTCAGCTCAGATTCAGATCAGCTCAATTCAGGTTCAGATCAAATTGAGCCGGTTCACTGAACCGGTTCAATTTGAACGATTGAGCTGATGAGCCGGGTCAGTCAGGTGAGCGGATAGCCCACCACTAATGGTAATCTTGTTCTCTGTACGTGTTGGTACCAGTATTGTCGACGCTTCTGACCATATCTTGAACCTCGCAGACTTCCCTGATTGCTGTATTCCTCACGCAATCATGCAGTCTTTCCAGCAATAGCACGCAAAGTTCTCATTTCAGTTATTCTTTGCATGCTCTTTGTCTCCCTTCAATACCATATGTGAGGATAGGTTGCACACAGGTCTTATAAATACCTCGCTATCTGTTCTCATATCTTTATTCCTCCATATAACATCTCTCAGGCAGCCTGCCACAACTGCAGCCTTATCAACCTGGGGCCTAACTTTGGGGAGGTTATGAGAGTTGAGCATTTCACTGCTAAGGTATCTGAACTGGGTTACTTGTTCAATGAGCTCATCATGTACTGAGATTCTGCACTCTAATCGGTCTTTGGAGAATGTCATACATTTTGTTTTCACTACGGAGATGATTATATTATACTTGGAGCAGGATTCATCAAACTTTGTGAATGTTCTCTGTAAGTCATTATTGTTTTCCGCTATGATTGTAGCGTCACAAGCATAGCAGAGAATTCCCACTGCTTCCTTACCAAGAGCAACCTCTGCAATAATGTTGTCCATTATGCAGTTAAAGAGAAATGTCTGATGCCAACTGATGTTTTTATGGCATACGATATTTCCCATTTGCTCTGATTTTTGTCCACTATCCACGATAATCTCTCTTATGGCATGAATAAGTGATGGTACAATTTTTGCAGAGTGTTAAGAAGGTCCTTCAATTGAATCCTGTCAAAAGCTTTTGTAAGGTCGATGAAACAGAGGTAGGCTGGTAGACTGTATTCTATTGCTTTTTCTTTTATCTGTCTAAGAGTGAATACAGCGACGGTAGTAGAGCGGTTCTTTCTGAATCCTTGTTGTTCCTCTCTGTTTATGATATGTGTTCCAAGTTCTTCTTTTATTATCATTGTGAACAATTTAAGAGTAGAGCATAGCGAGGATATTCCTCTGCAGTTTTCTGGATTTGTTTTCTGTGCCTTTTTAAAGATAGGTATTGTAATACTTGTTCTCCGGTCATTAGGGATAGTTGATGTGTTCAATATTTTATTGAATAGTTTAGAGAGCTCACCACCAATCTATCCCCAGCTTATTTGAGCATCTCATTGTGGATTTCGTCTGGTCCTGTTGATTTCCGATTTTAAGATATCCGCTATAATAATTGATCTGGTGAAATTGATAAAGTGTAACAGAAAAATCTCGAAGTTTTTGCTACTAACTATGAGAAACCCTGTATATTAATTTTTTATATATAGTCAGTAACAGCATAACATAAGTTTATACCTACCGCAAGTCCTCCTTAAAACCTTTATCTAATTAGCTTTATTTAATTTACAGGTCAAAGTGAAGAATTACAGTTTGCCACTTCCGGATCAAGTTCCTGGCCGCACATTTTCGTACTCGGACCACGAAGCTGTAGCTGTTCAATTTTCTGTAAGAAAATCTCCATTACCCATTGGTAAAGCTCAACTACCAGAAAAATACATAAAAACTTTGGAAGAATCAATCGAGGTGTGCAGAAGTGCTTTTTCTACACTTCAATACTCGGGAAGAAAGTATATTATATACGCCACCAGCCTGTTTCTTTTGCTTCTCAGTACAGTCGGAATGGCTGAAAGTACATATTTAGATATCCCCCGACTGTTGTTAGTTGCTGTGTTGGTTTACTTTCTGTTCATGGGTACACTTTGGAACCGGATGGAATGGAACGGTTTATTTGCAGGTCAAAAAGGAATGGAGATTATCTATTTTACACTAGTCAAAAGAGTTACCGATAAACCAGACCAACTTACTTAGTTAGCAGTGAAAAAATATTCCCATTAATTCATTTGATTTATATCAATACCAACATTATTTATGAATGTACGTCTTTAATTGTAATTTGGATGGTTCCGATTTATTACAATAAATGTTACGAAAAAAATGTTATGAGCCATTTAATGGACACCATGTAATAGGATATTTTATTATGTAAAGTATATAGAGTTATTGTAGGCATGCATTTAAGATTATGGATTATCTTATTACAATTTGAAAACCAAAACATACCTTAATAATATCAGATACGTCATTCTCAAAAAGCATAATTCAGAAAATTAATAATGAATAGAGGTTTCATGTATTCCACTTAATTCGGCAAAGCATTTCTTGTATAATAAATATTTATTATGGATTGGATTTTGTTATAACATAATAATGAGGGGTATAAAAGCAAGGGCAGCGATATTCAAAAAATCCAAAAAATGTTCTGAGTGCAATCACCGAGGATTACTAATTTTGAATGTACTGAATTCGATGTTATGGGAAATATAGCTTTATCCCTTACAAAATCATGTTTCCAAATCACCATTAAAAGGAATGACAGCAATATCTTCAGAGTGTAAAAAGCAAAGGCAACAATATCCACTTTAACCAATCAACCCCCAATTATGCGTCACTAAATGTGCTTCATACTAAAGCAAGAGTTAATGTCAATTTTAGACTGAAACATTGTAGCAAAGACAGCAATATCCTATTATGTAAATAGCAAAAGCAGCAATGTCCACTAACTAACTTACAATCACTCCGTTTCCCGTGGGGGTAGGTAGAGAGGATAGAGCGCCATACTCTTCTGTCCTGACATACAACTCTCGCCTCATCCACATTCATATATCTTCGCATGCAAGCTCGACGATTGTTGAGGCTTCTAATGGGACCATCTTCCAGTATCTGGTTAATCTGGTCATGCCACTCTTCCGCGGTCGCTCTCTCTTTTTGATGTCGTCAACACTTGCATTATATATCTTTCTTGCTACGATCATCTTTACATTCATTCCTAATATCTTCATTCTTTACTCTATCATACATGGATTTGCCACACAAACGTCTAAGGGATCCCATCTCCACTGCATTCAACCTACTTTCGTTCCTTTTTTGTCAGTTCCAGACTACACTTCTATACATCAGTGTCGGTACCAGAACTCCATTATGTACCGCTAGCTTTGCCTCGGTAGACATATTTCTATTAGAAATTATTGCATTCAAAGCACCGTTCACCCTATTCCCCGCAGTCACTCTCCTCTCGACATCTTTCTCAACATTCCCTCTTCTATCGAACATACTTCCCAAGTACACAAACTCATCTACTTGTTCCAAACATTCATTTCCTACTAGTACTTCACACGTTGTCTTACTTTCCTCCTCGAATACCATCACTTTTGACTTGTTTACATTCATAATAAGTTCACTTTCCTTGCATACATCATACATCCTGCTTACTAGACTTTGTAAGTCTTGTTCGCTATTTGCCATTAATCTGCATCATCCGCGTACAGTAAACAGCATACAATCAAATTACTCATTTTCGCTCCTACATTCCAGTTCTTTCATACAATTATCCATATACAATTTGAACAGCCATGGAGACATTACGCAACCCTGTTTGACACCTTTTGTTATATCAAACCATGGTGTAAATGATGCATTGATTTTTACACACGCAGTACTCCCCTCGTAAAGGGATGCAACTGCATGTATAACTTTACTGTTCACCTTGTAACCAGAGATTTATAACTTTTTTCCATAACCTTTCTCTTATAACTCTATCATAAGCCTTTTGCAGATCTACAAATGCACAGAAAAGTTTTTGGTTTTTCGCTACAAATTTTTCCGTCAACACTCGTAGAGAGAAGATCTGATCCATGCATCCTCTTCCACCCACAAAGGATGCACGGATCAGATCTTCTCTCTACGAGTGTTGACGGAAATGTCCACTTTTTGGTAGCAAATACAGTAATATTCATATTTAAAGTTAAATATTTATTGATACACATATGTAAAAGGAAAAGTGAGGTGGAAATTATTTTTAAAAACTTAGTTCCATTAAGATTATCATTTTTTTTTCAGTTTCATCAATTCCAAAAAATTTCCTTGTTTAGTGATAAGTTTTTTATATTTATCTTAAAAACACCTCAGTGGGATGTTGCTGCCTTTGCTTTATACCCGTCAAATATACTATTTAGACGCTTATTTTTGACAGGTTTGCTATAAACATAATAATAGTCTTAGTGTAAATTGCTTTGATATGGTATTAATAGTTCATTTTTACTTAATATGCAATAATCTCTAATGTAAGTACATGTATATTAAACATCCGCATACAACAATACAGTAGAACATTATTAATTCGAAATTCAAGGGATCCTATTTTTTTTTTCGAATTAGCGGTACTCCGTTAATTCGAAATTTTAGGTACAAAAAAAAATCGCGATTGTGAAATTTGCTAAAATCGTAAAACTCTTGAAAAAACCGTTAATTTTGATAAATTTATGCCTATATTTAAATAAATCATTTTGAAAACGCAATATTTATTATGTTAATGCAAAGATTGTGACATTTCTGACATATTGACATATTTGCTATTCTCACTTTTTTTTTCCATTTCCGTCACTTCTGAATGGCGGTAATCAAAAATGTTTAGTTATATTTGAATTTATGGAATGCTTTTTCAATCTTCACAATTTTAACTTTTCATTCCGCCTTTTTTCCGGCTCATACCAACAATGCACAGTTACTAGAAATACAATTGTCAGTAATTACGTAAAATAATAAGATAAGTCACTATTAACATCTTACAAAGAAAATTACACATTTTAATATCACAAACAGTTATTAAAAAAAAATCAAAATAAAGACAAATTTAAAAACATGAAAAATAATTTAAAACACGTTTAGTTACGAGGATTAGCGCAAACGCTGCAAAATAAACTATCCGCGCATATCAAGGCAGCCAAATGAAGATACCATACACAGGATTCCACAATTTTAGGGATCGCGACGCAATATATGTATATGGAAAAAAGGCATTCCATAAGGTACCGTGTAACTAAAATGTATTGATTTATGGCGCAAGGGGCTAAAAAATATTTCGGATTGCAAATTACTGGGGTTTTCGAATTATCGGGGTTAATTTACTACGAAATTCACGTTTTGGAACTTACAAGATTTAAAAATTTCGAATTATGGCAAATTTCGAATTATGGAGGTTTTACTGTATAAAACTTAACTAATTAGGACAGTATTTTGTATTGTTTGTCGATTTTGAGGATCCAGTGAGTGATTTTTACTCGTGAATGATATGTACCATTAATATGTAAAATCGTATAATTCATACTATTTTAGTGTAAAATAAAAAGTCTGCCTTATAACTATGTTTGATAGTAGTTAAAAATAATGGTCGGTGACCCCTTCAAAATATCTTTTCTCATAAAATGTGTGCATTTTGCCCTATTCACAGTAAATTGCTGCAGCCTCTATACTAAGTTTGTAGTTTGGCATGCTTGTAGATATATAATAACTAGTCGTAAACTGTAAGATATATAATAATTAGCACTAAACCCATGACACGCAATCAGCGCACGGCCCAGGTTACATGTGCAAGGGTCATTATTAATTATCATTATGTCACAGGACATAATGATAATTAATAATGACCCTTGCATATGTAACCTGGGCCGTGCGCTGATTGTGTGTCACACTCTAATTATCTAAAATAGTAATTCCAGCAATTAATGGATGTTACGGGCCGACAGACATTCGAAATTAGGATATTGATACTCTGGATTTAATTGATTTTCTTGTACGTTTCTTTAAAAGACAATATTTTTACATTCACTTGACAGCTCAAAAATTTCTTGATTGATGTTTTTATTTTATTTATATTTAACAAATTGTTTTCCACGTGTTGTGTTGTAATTAAAAACTGTTTGAATAATTCCCAAAGTAGCACCAGTTTGAAATTTAAATCACTGACCATTAGAAAAGAGGTAGAACTATTGAATAAAGTTGAAAAGACAATTCCAAAATGAAAATTGTGCAAAAACATGCATCCTCTTTGTTGAATTACATTGAAAAATATAGCATCATCCAAAATTATTTTTGTCTTCCATTGTAAAAACAAAGTGACAGAATATATTGTCCCACCAGATGATGAGGCTAGCCAAGCACAAAGATATGGAATAAAATGTGTTTGATTTTTTCCCAAATTCTCTTTGCAAATTTACTTATGTTTTGGAAGTTGTTGGAATCGATTTGAAAGTTGATTTTATGCAAATAGCCCCGCAATATGTGGCTAAATATAGAGAGTGAATGGAGATGAGGTCTCCATCCGGTTAGAAAGCATAAGGCACATCTTAGAAAAATACCAATATAAGGATATCTAGAATATGGATGCGATTGTTATATTTTACAACATGATTGAGGAAAGAACATCAGTGTTGAGATGAAAAAAGTGCCACAGTTGGAAGAAAAGAAAATGACTATGACTAATGACTGCAGTTTATTGTAATGCCGCTAGCTGTGATAAATTTAAGTCAATTAGTGTTAGTGGAAAATTCACGACCTTAGAGAAATATTCTTGCTTTTGATTTTTGTCGACTATGAAAATAATAAAAGGATACCTTTTTAAGTCATGGTTAATTTGTTTTTAACAAAAATGAGCGCCTATTACAAACATGATTTATACTAATTTACAGTAAATTAAACGTTGTAATGCACACACGTTTAGTAATATTTATCACTAATCACATTTATCATACGTGTGTGCATTACAAAGTTTAATTTAGTGTAAATTAAAATAATCATGCAACCCCATAAAGTATCAATCAATATTATGTTTTAATACTTTTGCATAATTCTACATTTGACCTGCTTGAAGTAATTTGTCAGAATGTGGATATTTTACATTAGCCACGTGATACAAGCATCCTTTAATGACAAATGAATCATTCAAAATCTTTTTTTTTAATCATACAAAGCTCATTGATTTAATCAAGTGATGTGTGTAGAGTTGGCAATTTTTTTTAGCAAATTCTAGTAGATTTTTCAAGTATGGATATGTAATATGATGCACATATAATATGAAGAATTTGGAAAAAACATGAGTTGTCTATTATTTTATATTTTGTTTATTTGAGGGTTTTAGTTTCCCAGTTTGAATTTTGAAGTATTCTATACATATTTTGTAATCTTTCGAAATGACTTGTCATATTTTGATACAACAAATTTTATTTATTTTTATGTAAAATATCTTTTACTATTTTGATAAAACAAGTTTTTATATTAAATATTTATAAAGCTACATATTTATAATTAAAAATTTAGAAAAGAAGAAAAATTTATAAACATTTCTTAGGTATGAATTGCATTTTAGAATTTTTTTATTGGACATCATTATTTTTGTTAATTATGTGGCAGGTTCAGATTATGTTGCTGCCACGCTCGCACAGGCACAGCGAGCGAGCGTGACAGCAACATAATTGTGCGCGAGCGACAAGGATACGTAGCCTGTGTTCGGTGACCGGACTATAGATATTGTCAATTTTATCAGGTACATTTACATATGTATATGTGTATATCAGGGGCGTACAGTGGGAACATTGAAGCATGACTTTTACATAACCATATATTTTGAAAATAAATCAAATAAAACATATGTCTCGTAATATTCCGATCACAATTATTATCTTAATATTCATTTTTTAATATATCATGATTTCTGTCAAATTGAAAAATTATATGAAATTTAGATGATACAAAACTTATCAAAAATTATTATTAAAAAGAGATCTTGTAGTTTAAATCTTAAAAATAAGTATTAGTGTTTTTATAATATTGATTTTTTTTAATAATCTTCTGAAATTTGTGATACCTAAACAAAATATCTGTGAAATAGTATTTTTCACATTTTTTGTAGCTGGCGTTCAGCACATTCCAAAGTTAATCTGAGTGATCACTTTTATGGGGATACCGGATATATAGCAGACTCTCGATTATTCAGGATCTGATTAACTGGAATGAATTTCGAAAGTCTTTGAATTTTTTTTTTAAATGAAAATGTTCCACATTGTTCATTGGTGGCCCTCGTAGTGCAGTGGGTACGACACTGGCTTCCTACACCGAGGGTTCCGGGTTCGATTCCCGGTGAGGTCACAATTTTAATCTATGTGATTTACTCAAGCCTGGGTATTTTGTGATGTATTTCGCTTCTGTAATTGGGCCTCCTGGCCTGTTGAAACGTAAAAAAAAAAAATAATGCCCAAAGTCATAAACAACAGCCGCCCGTTTTGTCAGAAATGTGATCTCTGAAAAAATAAAATATTATTTAGTTTGAGTACCTTAAAAGTTAAATAAAAATAATTTAATAAAGAAAAAATAAAAAAATAAAATTATTTCAACAAGAATGTAAATTATAATAAGAAAAAAATACCACAAAATAAAAATTACAGCTCGGTGTAGAAGTGAAAGATGTCCTCTCCCGATCTTTGGTATAACACAACTAATATGCAAAACCAAATATATGGAAAAAACAATGTTTGAGCCTGTAATATTGAAAAAAACATGACTCTTTGAAAGTAGTCAGACCCTCAAGATAATATATTTCACACAAAAAAAACAGCGTCGAAACACTGTCTGGGTGAGCACTGCGCCGCTGCGTAACCAATGGGGGGTTAAGTATCTTGTCTTCACAACTAATATAATAAAATAATATCTTCTGAAAGGTCGCACAACGTATATCTCACAATAACTCCATTGTGGGTAAAATTGATTTCTGGATGGGATTTAAAATAAGTTGGAAAAATTTTATAATGGAATTTTTAGTAAATAGTACTCATTTAAATTTCATAAAAATTTGAATCAGCACCACTCCTTAAAATCACACAATTGTGTGCCCAAGATTTTGTACTGGATAACAGTTGTAGGGTGGGACAATTATGTATTGATACTTCAATTAAATTATTGATAGCGCTTAATTTTGAGATTTAATCTTATATTTATAATCTCAGTATTGACGGAGTATATGGTATTGATCTTAAATAAAACAAACTTATTGTTGATGCTCGATTTTATTGTTGCACGCAATAAGTAGAGCATTCCAGTATCTTAAAAGTTTTTTTTATATATAAAAATGTATTCTCACTAAAATAAACTTAAGTAAAATAAAGTGCTGTCACAATCTTTTTTACATGTTTTTAAGGCTTATTCATATATATTATTTACAAAAATTATAATTAATATTTTTTTATTTGATTTTATCGCATTTTTCCATATGTAGTGAATTTTAGAAGTATGTTTATAATTCACTAGCAATCAAAGAAACGTCTTATTTTGATAATGTTGACAAACAATATACATACCTAAGTAATTCTGTAAGCTAGACAATTAAAATTGTAAATCTTCAAAACAAAAATATAATAAAAATAAAATATTGAATTAATAAATCTGTTTTATGTTATTTTCCATAATAATTTTAATTATGTCAAATTGAAATTGCTCACTAGTTTTAATTTAGATGTTTATTTTGTATGCTAGAAAATAATGAATAATTAATTTTCACATATGTTAGGTTCCCAAAATGATGGCCGATTTTAATATTATGTATATTACTTAGGACTATTTTTGCCAGGAAATGTTTGTTTTTGTCAAATCCAAGTCAAATTCAGAAATGGGATTAAAAAAATAAGAATGTTTTTTTTTTACATGATATTAAACATGGACATCAGGTGTCAGCACATAACGTTAACCAAGCATGGGTTGAACCACTTCTGAAGAAAGTGTTATTGGTCCGAAAAGTTAGTAACGAAAACTAAAGTCTTGGAGAAGAGACTACTGTTGAAAATGATGAACGACAAGTTTAAAAGGCTGGACATTCACTGCAAATGCATATTTCGGCGTTTTTTTTTTACGAAAATGTGGGTTTGTATTATTCATTTATATCAGAATGTATAATCTAGACTGCATTTTTTTAGGGCAATAACTTAGATAGAACCTTTGTTATTATGTAAAAGTAATAAACTAGACATTATTTATAACAATGAATAAAATATAAGCATTAATCGACAGGCCACGGCCAAAAAATCGTTTTTAGTGTCTTAGGCAGCATTAATTTTTAATGAATATTTATATGTACGCATACTATGTTTTTTTATACCTATAAAGTATACTTCATTATCTAAAATCTGCACTAAGGAAATTTAGAAATATTCAATATTAATAAACTTATAATGTTTTAAAATTGCAAGAAATTTTTATGTTTTTTCTTGATTTTAAAACGCTTTTTATTTATATAAAGATGATTTTAAACAGTATATTCTTTTTATTCCCGTATTTTGAGGCTTTACTCACTTAATAATAGTTAGTTTTTTTTATAAAAACACCTTAATTAATATTTAAAAATAAAAATTCCAAAATGTGTCAATAAATGACGTAATTATAAAACAAAATGTCGTCGGCAGCGACGTCATTTATTGGCGCATTTCATACTTTGGAATTTTTATTTTTAAATAATAATAAAGGTGTTTTTATAAACAAAACTAACTTTTATTTAGTGAGTAAAACCTCAAAATACGAGAATAAATAAAATATACTGTTTTAAATCATCTCCTTATTGTATAAATAAAAAGCGTTTTAAAATCAAGAAAAAACGTAAAAATTTCTTGCAATTTTAAAACATTATAACTTTATTAAAATTGAATATTTCTAAATTTCCTTAGTACGGATTCTAGATAATGAAGTATTTTTTATACATATAAAAAAACATAGTATGCGCCCAGGACACTAAAAACGATTTTTTGGCCGCGGCTTGTCGATTAATGCTTATATTTTATTAATTATTGTAAATAATGTTCAGTTTATTACTTTTGTATAATAAAAGTTATTTCTAAGTTAATGCTCTAAAAAAATTGCAGTTTAGAGTATACATTCTGATATAAATGAATAATAAAAACCCACATCTTCGTAAAAAAAAATGCCGAAATATGCTTTTGCAGTGAATGTGCCGCCTTAAGGGGGAAAAAAGCGACAAACTACCAGCGTTGATTAACTAAGGGGGACCACCCATTTTGCTTCACAAAAATTTTCAAGCAAAAATAAATTAATGAAAAAGCAGCATAAAATTGGGTCTATTCTGATTAGCTTATGTAATCCTGAAAATAATGTCTTGCCTGCTATTGCTTGCCCAACGTAACTTGGCGTGCGGCGAATTTTGAACTAAAACCTGCCCCGCCTGCACCGGGCGGTAACCCCTCGTCCTGTTATTCAGTTCATTCTCGTCTTTGAGCGCGAGCTATGTCATCTTGATTGCCAATATACACTGAATTATTATGTCCAAAACATCCTAAACAGTCCGGGATGGTGAAAGAACAATTGCCAATGAAGTATTAAAGTTTTGCGAAGCTGAAAAGCGAATAATGGACCGATATTACCATCTGACAGTTTGACAGATAGAATGGCCGCCATTACTGCATGGTTTCTTTAGTGCTGCCCGACCAAATTTCTGTATTTAATACGACACCGGTCACCGGACATTCTGTACATTATGTATTGTGTAATAAAATTACACCCTGACAACTTCTGTTACGCGACAGCGACGCCCTCCCTCGCACTCCTAGTTATGGTGGTACGTCTATATTATGTAACATTGTACGCTTTGTCAACTTTGATGTGACATTTCACAAATTTAAATAGAAATTTTCCAAACAAATGTTTCTCATCCATCTTGTCTAAGCATACTATAACAATGTTGTCAACCTGAAAGTAGGTAGGTATGTATGTCTTTAAAGAATTCTCAGATTTCAACCGTCATTAGTTTTACTCTACAGGTATTTTTTATTCTTAAGTTGTTTAGTTAAATTTGAAGCCTAAAATCTGCTGTTATTACTGGAACACGTTTAGAAGTTCTCCTAAAATACTGACAACTTTGTAGGAAATATTTTATTTTTGTTTTATTAAGATGTCTTAATTAATACACTTTCATAGAATATTGCGAAAAATTAATAAAATATGAAAAAAGAGGATTTTGTGTCGACAATAGTGTGTTTACAATAAAATATAATATAACAATCATGTAGAAATACAAGGTGTATCACAAGAAATACAACAAATTTAAAAACAAGGTGAAATAAAAACATATTTATGTGGTGTTGTGGCATGTGTACATGGATGAGATGATTCTTGCGGAGATTCATCTTAAAAGTGTTAAGTACAAAAGTCGTGCAGAAAGCGGGCTGTGAATCATCGTCGCATATATTTTGTACGTAGAGTTGAATGACACTCATACACATTGACCTTTACTGAGAAATCTCTAAGACGAGAGATCAGTCTCATCTGTGGACACACACATGGACACCATTCACGCACATCACGGTTTGATAGATCTAATATCAAGCAAGTGCAATTAGACATGTACTAAATATTACAATGTAGATTTTTTTATTATGCGCATTACAAATATTTTCGGTAAGTAATAACTTTAATAATGTGATTTTACAAAATTATATAAAAAGTAACTGTTCTTAATAAAATAATATTTTTTCAAGAATTGATCTCCTTTGTCCAAAAATGTTATCCCGGCGGACAGTTTAATTTAGACAATGTTATAAGGCTTTTTTTAAAATTCATCTTTAAATGTCTCACATGTCTATAATGGTGTTTCATATGTAAACTATTGTGGTTAGTTTGATAGGAAGACATAAAGTAAAAATATTTCAATATACTCCGGTCAATTCTTATCGGTTTGGGTCACCTTAACAATCATGTCTTGACCACTATTAAAACACTGTCAGTGAAAAAAAATTACATATTATAGGTACTATATGAAGTAAGTATGTTCCGTTTATTTTGTCTTAGGATAGTATAACATTGTGGTTACCCTTAGAATAGGGTAGATTTAGAATGTTTTATACAAATGTGGTGAAAGCATTTTTTTAATATTAGTTTTGACAAAAAATATTGTATTAGGTGTACAATATAATTCTCAGCTTCTAAATAAAATTAACTATACATAAGTTGTTTGAATACTTGGAATAATACAGGGTGCAGCAGAGCAACTAGCTTATTTTGAAAATCAATTAAAAAAAAAGTAATGCAGATATATGTACATATATTTAATTCTTTTAACAGCATCAAGTACAACATTAAAATTTTAGGTTTAAACAGTTTTAAATATGTTCAGCTGTATTCTGAAATAAGCAATATTGCTTTTTCTGTATCTTGATAGTCATTGTATAACATTGTAATGCTGCCAGTTTTGACGTTTTAAGTTTGACAGGTTTGAAATTAATGAATTCAATCAATCAGAAAGCTCTAAAATGTAAACAAACATTAAGTCAATACACCGTTAATATATATATTTTAAAATAGAGATGCAAACACGGAATATGTGTCACATCAATATTCTTACTATTTTCAAACTAAGCTAAATGCTTGTGCTATGAAAATAGGATTAACTTGCTGATCTGGAATGAGGTTCGAACCTACGACCTTTGGATCACGAGGCGAGAGTCCTAACCATAAGACCAAGCTACTCTACTAACTAATTGAACTTAGAAGTTTCATTCAACTTTTTCCAGCAAATCAACGGGTACGTTGGCGACAGCTTGACAAATACATATTGTCTTTCAGGTGAGCCAGAGTCCTAGTACGATCGTTGTAAATAAGTCAATGTAATTATGTACGTTGTAAACAAACGATGTTGCGTGGCGATGGTTGAGCGACAGTTAGAAAAGTATACCTCGGCAGCGAACGAGCGATCCACCTTCATCCACTTCATGATGAAACTGACTAAATTAAGCGGACCTACAACTTAACACCCCACAACCTCGAATGTGCCTACTCCTATTCTCCTCGGAGAAACTAATTGCCCCAGGGCGTCCAATTTAAATAAGCAAGTTGCTCTGCCCCACCCTCTACATTCGTTTTGGAATGCTCATAGCATTAACTTTGTAGTATGACATAATTATTCATTTAAAAAAGTAACAAATTTTGCATAAACCAAATTGAATTTTTAAAATTTAGACCTTGAAAACAATCAATTTGGTTTATATAAAGTTTGCTAGTTTTTTGATTGTTGATATTTATTTGTCTATAAAAGCTGAGGAATATTCAAAAGGCAGGCCGTTTGACTCCCAAAAAAGGCCAAGAATTTATTAGTGCACCAAATATTTCTAAGTTGCTTAACATACACTCAAAATGATCTTTATAAGTACTATAACAACAGTCTCTAGATACTTTTAATAACCTGAAATTACTTCCGAGCTATCATTTATTTACTGTTAGACTCGCCTTTTAGTCTGATTTCAGTCTTTCATTGAACATGTTATCTTGGCATATTGCTTTGGTAAAATCATAAGTGTAAAATTATACAATCAAATTAGTACATACTGAAGAGAAAGAAAATGAAAAAATATATCATTGAAATTCAGTTAGTACTATCAATGAACGTACCATACATAAATGTTTCATTGTACTTTTAAAACATTCAAATGTATTTATGTTATTATGTGTAATTTTATTATTATAACATTGGGTGATGCAAATTTTGAAGGAAAAATTAAGAACATACAGTTGGGTATGCTATAACGAACTATTTTACAATAAAGAATGTTACAAAAAATAGCTCAATAAAATCAGGATGCTACAATGTGCTGTGTGGAAAATATACCTAGCTGATGCGGAACATGACTGCGAACTACCTGCTTTTATTATCATTTATAAAGTTCAGTGATCTGTAGCACGTGCTTGCAAATAACGTGCCAATGTGTCATTCTGCTTGAGTGATTTTTAATGAACTTTTATTTGAGAAAGTGTGTTTGTGTTTTATTGTTTGCTGTTGACAATGTCATAGTAGACTTCACTAACATGGAGGAAATTAATTAGTGCATAGCCACTTTGGACGGGAACCGGTTAAATTGATTGTCTGGAATTGTGTGGGCCTGGAATGGATAGCCCCAATACATATTTTAATGTATGTGTACTAAAATGAACACATAATGTAACAAATAATATTCTAGACCCAATTGTGTTTGTTATAGAATACCCAACCGTATATTTCTAAATATTTCTGCTAAAAAAAAACAGCAAAAATACTGATCTTGTCTTTTCAAACATGTGAAATCGTCTTCCTTTAAAAATATAGCCTAAAAATTTCTTCATAGTGCAGTATGATATAATTTTTTGGTTTTGATAAATGAATTTGAAAAATAAAATAACACTAACAAAATGAAAGTAGATATAAAATTCGTTTTTTCTTTTTGTTAAATGTTTTTATTTATTTTTATATAAATATGTAATCTTAAAAACATGTTACATCAATATTATTTTAAATATGAAAACAGATCTAGCCTTAGATGGTCGCTAAGGGAATTCTCAAGCTTTGTAGGCATACCGATTAGTCAGCTACAAAAGCCAGAATTTGAGATAATTTCTTTCCTAAGATCACAGATATCGTATTATAACATTCCAACTCCCATATCCCAGGAGTCAATAAGTAATTTAAGCAACAATTTGTTTTGGCTTCGATAAAATAATGAAACTACATACCTATCACACATAAAACACTTCTGATTAACATTGTTCATGATACAGTAAAATCCCATAAATTCGAAATTTTTAAAACCCATAAGTCCTAAAATCTTAATTTCAAAGTAGATTAACACTGATTATTTGAAAACACGTGTTTGGTAAAACAATGGTAATTCATAATTCAAAATAATTTTTAGCCCCTTGCACCATAAATCAATACATTTTAGAGCACATAATTATTTTTTTTTAACAAATAATAAAATCTAATTATGTGACCGGCTTTTTGATCGCACGCACTCTTGTGGGGTGTCCTACATATATGTATTTCATGGTACCTTGTGGAATCTACTTCATCAATACATATTATGTCACGATCTCTCAAATTGGGGAATCCTATGCATGCCTTCTGCAATTGACTGCCTAGATAAGAGCAGATGGTTTTTGTTTGCGCTAATTCCTTTTACTTTACGCATTTAAAATGGTTTTCACTTTCAAAATTCTTAAATTACGCTTTTTTAGTGTGTGTTGTTAAATTTTTAATTTTTCTGTAAGAATTTATAACCGACATATCTTATTATTTCACGTATTTGTGGACAATTGTATTTCTAATAACTGTGCTGTGTGTTGGCCTGAGTAGAAAATAGGTGGAGTTAAAATCGAGTGAAGAAGCTTCCCATAAATTCAAAGATAACTTTAAACATTTTCGATTACGGCCATCCAAAGGTGACGAAATGAAAAATAAATATTTAGATTTTTTCACAAGTGAGAACAGCAAATATGTCAATATCAGATATTTTAGCAATATAAATGTCGCGATCTTTGTATTAGTATAATAAATATTGCGTTTTCGAAATTTTTTTTGAAATATTCATTAAAAAATACACAATTTTTTTTCACAAATTTATTGATTTTTTTACGAGTTTTATGATTTTTGGCGAATTTCACAATCACCATACGATTTTTTCTGGGTCTCTTGAATTTCGAATTGACGAGATTTTACTTTATTAATAATTGAGTAATTTCTTATGAACCTTGAGCCTAATATAAGATTTTTTTTTCATTAAAATTTAGACAAGGAAGAAATATTTATATTTTTTTTATTTGTATTAAAAATGTCTTTGAATAGTGTTGTCCAAATACATAGGCATTTTCTAAAAAAAAACAGCAAAATAACATTCAACCATAATTTATTCCGTTATGTGGGGTTTGATGTGGATAAACTCTCAAAAAACAAAAATTTTAACAAATAATTAACTTCGATATTGATTGGTTTCAATAACATCATATCTTTGACAAGAGAATTGTACATTGAAATTAAATGAAAAATAAGTAAATATTGTAATTTATTATTCATTTTGAATAATTTGATCATGTTTTGTATAATTTGATATTATGCATAATGAATACTGCTGCCATACTAGCATGGAATGTTACTCTCAGGGACGGTTTTTTGATCAGTAGTTAGAAAGTTAAGTAGTTACAGTTAAGCAAAAAGCATAGATTTTACGAAAACGGGTGTTTTTATTGGTTGAATATGCAAAAATTTATACTTTTTTACTGTTACTCTTACTCCTGATTACAACCGGCCCTTACAGTACCAGTAAATTTGAACAGCAAGGTTTGTACAACAAATTGCCAATTATCAACACTTGACCATGTGAAACTGGTTCAATAAAATTATGTGAAAAATAAAGTTTTATAATTTGCTTTGATCAATGACATATTAACAGCTTTTACTTGAGTTATCCACAACATCAGCTGTAGTCATATTATCATTGAGAGCATTTAATGTTGCCACAGAGCTTCCTGTAGCCCCGTATGTGCCTCTGATAACCACATCAGAATAATTTGGAGGTGGTGTATCTTCAGGTAATGTAGGACTGTTAACTGATGTGTTGGCACTAGAGTTTGATGGTCCAGGTTCTCCAACTAATCTCGAACTTTCATCTTCGCCTCTTGCCAAATGATATGTTGATTTTCCTCTCAGACGTCTGCTCAGTGAACTGCCTTTATAAAGGAAAAAATATTTTATACTTCTCTCAAGTATTCAAGTATTTAAGATTCTACATCTTGATGTAGAATCTTAATAATTTTTATAAAACTTATAATGAATTAGTCAGAATCCAAAATTCAATCAGCAAATCAATAGTTCAAATTTATTTTGGTCTGGAAAAACAATTGCACATATTCCCATACAATAAAATATGGTACCTGCTGATTCTATTCTGACTATTACTTGAATACTGAACACAAATAAGAGTCACATAAATATATGTACATTACACAGAAACTGACAGAAACGAGTAAGAGATTTTTTGATTAACTAATGCTACTAAAGTAAAATTACTTACATTAAAACCCTTTAATTCGGTATTCATCATAATTTGAAATTATTAAAATACACAAGACATAAAATGTTAATTTTATATTGATTAATCATTAATAATTTGAAATTTAAATTTAATTATTCGAAAAATGGGGTTTTACTGTCTAATTGTTATTTTATTAATTAGGGTTAATTTTTGGTATTATTCTACTATGAAATTAACATTTTGGAGCTTGTGTATTTTAAAAATTTCGAATTATTGGGGTTCTAATTAATGGGGTTCAACTGAGTAGATATGTGTATTATCATTAGTTTTCATGATCAATATATCCTTGACAATCTTGGGTGTATTATCTGTACCTATAAACCTCAATGTCTGTCTGTCTGTTCTCTATACAAATCCAAACCGTTTGTCCGATTCGATTCAAATTTTGCTTGGGACCCGGCGGGTAACATGGGCAACATTTCCCCCCTATTCTCATACCCCTTCCCCTCCCTCTGACATATTTTCGGTGCAAATCTGTACCGTTTGACCGATCGGACTCAAAATTTGGAAACTTATTCTTTAGAACTCGGCGAGTAACATAGGCAATATTTTCTCCCTATTCTCATTTCCTACCCCTCTACCCCCATACCCCTTCCCCTCCCCCTGACATATTTTCGATGCAAATCTGACCGTTCAGACTCAAAATTTTAAAGATATTCTTTAGGACCTGGCGGGTAACATATTTGACATTTCCCCCCTATTCTTTTACCCTATCCCCTCCCCCTGATATATTTTCGGTGCAAATCTATACCGTTCATATCTAATATTTGTTTGCCCTCACAAATTTATTTTAAACTTAATCCTTAACCCGTGCAACGCCGGGCATGAACAGCTAGTGTTATCATATAGAGGGTGGAAAGCCAAAATGACGTTAGTGATTATTTTGAACTTTACAGGAGAGCAAAAGAATGTTCTGTTAATCTGATATTGTCAATTTTTTTTATTATTAAACGGTTTCCATTTATTAATCAAAAACACATATGGAAATCGTTTAATAATAAAATAAATATTGACAAAACCAGATTATAAAAACATTTTTTTGCTCTCCTGTAAGTTCGAAATAATCACTAACCCCCTTTTGGCTTTCTACCCTCGATATGTACTTTTCATTAACTATTAGACTATAAATTGTAATTCGTGTTTATGGAACCCAGTCACAACAAGTCGATAGTTATGTCTGTCTACCTAGGTTAATAAATTTTCATAGGAGACATATCCAATGAAATCATTTGCTGCATAAAACAAAAATTCAGAGAGTGACAGAGTGATATTCCACTTTTCTAAAACAAAAAGTGTTCAATGCATACTTTCATTGTTCATATATGGATGTGAAACAAACTGTAAACAAAAGAGGCTAAGAAAATAGGCAAAAGTAAATATAATTGAAAATGGCTAAAGATGATGATTTACTTGTCAATTTCAAGCAAATTAATTTTTTTACACATTTCATACACAATAAAACCCAGTTAATTTGAAATTTTTCAAACATTGGAACAGACAGGGTTGAGCCATGTAAAAAATGAGAACATAACATGACCACTATGAGCGGCGCGTGTCCAAAATAAATCAGCCGCTACATACAGAAAATTGCATTGGAGACGAGGTGTGTATGCCACCACTGAAAATTGGGTTGCCGATCGGAGCATACGCAAGTCAGTGCCCAGCGGCCGTTGCCGCGACTGGAGGGGGGCCGCGCGCGCATACTGCTTCCAACTAGCTGTAGAACAACATCGTCCGGACACTAGCCCTGAGGATGGCCCTTTGTTAAATGAATATGAAAAATGCGGCCTGTTTGGCCGCCGATGTTATTTCCAGCTACAAGTGTCGATACAAATATGTGTGGAATTTGTATATGTTATGAAAATATTTTAAAAATATGTTGATGCCTTGTAAGAAGCAGCGCTTGGCGCCCTTTTTTGTATGCAATATTGTCATGTGCATTATGTTGAATCTCTGATGAGAAAAATGTATTGGAATTTTATGAATTTTTATGAATAAAATGGAAATAAATAATTTTTTATTTGGCACCTATTGGTGCGTGGACAAAGGTTAGAAGTTTGAGCCGAAGGGATTCTTCCGCGATGTAACGCCCCAAAGTAAAGTATGTGTGTGGCACGCGGTACCCGCGATGTTCGCCAACACTAAATGGGCATGAGTGTGGCACGCAATATTCGCCAACACGGGAGACGAGTCTCGCTGCAGAGGGTCTCGTCTCTTTCTTCCGCCGTAGAATCCGCCGACGGGCAAATAAATGTTTTTGAATATGAGAGATTTTACAAGCTTACCTGACCGGCTATAACTTCTAACGCCTAGTACTCAAATTCCGAGCCCCCGTCTGAGAAGCGTATATGGGATACCCTCCACGGGGGCCCGAAGGCCTGCACCGGGCGCCATCGTGGAGATGGTCATCATGAAATAAATGAGTACTGGAAGACCGTGAGAAAAATTTTGTATTTTTCTCGATTTGGAAACGGTGTACGCCTGCTTTCAGGCCCACGTCGCGGTAAGCTCGCGCGCACGGCTCGCCGTGGAGAATATTAAAAAGTCGAATTTTTAATCGACGATCAGAGCGGCTTATCGTGGAAGAATTCCTACTTATATAGTGTCATTGCATTCCTTTACTGAATGCCTGTCTGGAAAATATATTTTTATATATGTGGAATGATATAGGCGCGCCTGAGAGTGGAATAAAAAATTGGTTTTTGGCGCTTTTTTGAATGCCTATAACTCAGTAAATATTTACCTGAAATATTTGGAATTACTGTTAAAATGAGCGCTTGCATGCGCAATTTACATTTGTCATAGCAAAACTTGTAAAAATACTGTTTTTGATTTTTTATGAATTTTTGAAAATTTGAGCCGTTTGTGGCAAATTTAATTTTAGTTTTTTGGACCTTGTATGACCCAGCCGGTCCAAACAACTGTGTTATTATCATCTGCTAGGTCTGTTATTACAAAATAACACAGTATTAGTCTCCTGGGAGCTAAAATGCATTTTTTGTGAATTAATTTGTATCTGCCATATGAAATCTGCCGCGCGGTGAAATTGTGCAATCGCGAATGACGTAGTTCACCGCTCGGCCGCTGGGAGCGCTGCGGCGCCTTCCCAGAATTACGCAATCTCATTGGTTTTTGTAACATGCTATGACGCAATCTTGTGAAATTTTGAATTTGGTATAAATAAAATGCATTTTTGAGCGAGTTCCACAGTTACGCCACTCGCGTTGGTACGAGAATCGCTATTTGGACAATCTTCTTGCTGCTTTTTATTTCTGACCTCTGCTCATCTACTTTGGACTCTGCTTTCTTGGATTTTTGTGACCACTGCTTTCTGACTTGGACTTCGCTTCGGATTTTTTCTTCGACTTTAATACGATAAAAGCACTACTTCGGCGTTTGACTTCTGGCATATCCACGGACTACGAGCTTCACAGCAAATTCTGGTGGCGATCTCTGCCCCACCAGCGAAGACTACTGAGCCGCATAAAAAAAAGGTGTTCCCATCCGGAACAAACATATAAGACTCAAATGTAAATTTCATAGTTAATTAATCCCGTTAATTTCACAAAACCTGATAATTCATAGTTCAAAAGAATTTTTAGACTCTTGTATTACATATGTTATTTTTACTTCACATAATTTCAGTTAATTTAAATTATTCATATATTTTATTATTTAATATTTCAGATATTATAAATCGAGTTATAAAAAATTGCCTGTGTCAAGATTTTTCCCATCTCAGTTTAATTGTTAAATAGATCAATATTAGTACCCGCAGCACGTCAGTGATTTTCAAATCAGGGTTCGAAAAAATTCGATTTTTATATTAAAAATCAAAAAATTTGATTTTTTGA